>JAQGAF010000172.1:0-70741 GCA_034687865.1 Kryphioiulus occultus
GCAGGCTTTTCCTTAACCTCAACGATGGGTTCCTCAATTTTAGGTGAGATTTTGGCTTCTGGGGAAGGTGTCTTTTCTGTTGGGACAACTGCTGCAATTTCTGCAGGCTTTTCCTTAAGCTCAATGATGGGTTCCTCAATTTTAGGTGAGATTTTGGCTTCTGGGGAAGGTGTCTTTTCTGTTGGGACAACTACTGCAATTTCAGCAAGCTTTTCCTTAACCTCAACGATGGGTTCCTCAATTTTAGGTGAGATTTTGGCTTCTGGGGAAGGTGACTTTTCTGTTGGGACAACTGCTGCAATTTCTGCAGGCTTTTCCTTAAAATCAACAATGGGTTGCTCAATTTTAGGTGAGATTTTGGCTTCTTGAGAAGGTGTTGGGACAACTGCAATTTTTGCAGACTTTTCCTTAACCTCAACAATGGGTTCCTCAATTTTTATCGAGATTTTGGCTTCTGGGGAAGGGGTCTTCTCTGTTGGGACAACTGCTGCAATTTCTGCAGGCTTCTCCTTAACGTGAACAATGGGTTCCACAATTTTAGAGGATACCTTAGCTTCTGGGGTTGGTGTCTTCACTGTTGGGACAACTGCTGCAATTTCAGCAGGCTTTTCCTTAACCTCAACAATGGGTTCATCAATTTTAGGGGCTACCTTAGATGCTGGAGAAAGCATCTTCTCAGTATGGACAACTGCTACCATTTCTGC
Organism: Kryphioiulus occultus; assembly: GCA_034687865.1. Classification (NCBI taxonomy): domain Eukaryota; kingdom Metazoa; phylum Arthropoda; class Diplopoda; order Julida; family Julidae; genus Kryphioiulus; species Kryphioiulus occultus. Next base: position 705 of record JAQGAF010000172.1, read on the forward strand.
AGGTTCTACCTTAACTTCTATAATGGATTCTTCAATTTTAGTTTGCATTTCTTTAGGCGATGGCATCCCTTCTTTTTCGGCACTTTCAGAAATTTTTGCAACTGTAGGTGAAATATCACCTTTTTCTGTTGATTTCTCAATGGAAAGAGTAACTGGTCTCTCCAAACGGCTTTTAATATTTGGCATTTCTTCTTCTATCTCATGTGTTAATGGAACTTTGTGAGATGTTTCAACTGGAGTATGCAATGTAAAATCTTTTGTTTTGGTTGTGTGTGATATTAATGCTACTTGACAAACTTGTTGGGAAGCTGTTGATACTGGTTTCATTTCATCAACTAAGTCTATTGTTGGCAGTTTTTCATGCTTTTGTGTACTTTCAAAACTAGTTACGCTTTCTTTAGATAATAATTCTTGGAATTCATCATCATGTTTTACGCGATGCTGCATTTTGGTTTGCTGAAATATGCCAGACACCGTCATTTCGTCTGATATTACTTCTCGTATATGGATTATGGGTTCTTCTTTGGCTTCCTTAGTCGTTTGTTCCATTATTCTTGCATCCCTCTGATGTGGCCGTTTCCTTGTTTCTTGCTGGCTATGAATTCCATGGTCTGCTTTGGAAACATCAACAGTGGTCCTCCCTGGATGGTATTCTTTCCTGTCGGGAGTCATTGGGGATGTCATCGTTTCCTTGATGTCATCTTCTTGAAAGCTCAGTGATGTTATCCCTTCGTCAGATTCATTATCGATTAAATCCAATTTTTCTATCGTCTGCAGTTCCTTGTGTATTAACATGGTTTCGAGCGATTTTTCATGCTTACGTCTGCGTGATATTTCAGAGTCTAATTCCGTCGGGGCGACTTTTATCTCAAATTCTTGGTATATTTCGGTCTCGATTAAAGGCTCCTTTTGCATTTTTGGGAGCGTTTGTCGATATTTGATAAGTTCAATGCCTTCGTCTGATAACTGCCCATCTCGTTTTATCTGTGGACCAACGTCTTCGATTTCTATCGGAATTTCGGGTATGTCAGTTATTTCTGAACCGTCCTGAAAGTCTTCAATTTCCGAAATTTGTGCCTCGGTTGGTGTTGAAGGCAAGGCTTCAAGTTTTTCTCTCAATGGGCTGTGACTACTTTCTGTCAAGCTAGGTCTGTCAGTCATAATGTCCTCACTTTTTTCGAATTCAATGGGGCTAACTGCAGCTGAAACTGTGTACGGTTTCATGGGGCTAGTGGCAGAATCCGCCCTCGTTTTTTCACCAATTCCTATTTTTTCTAAATCAATTGGACTCAAAGACACCGTAGCCATTTCTGTGACAATAGGACTAATAGCAGCATCAGTCGTTTCAGGAGATTGCGTTTCGATGCCTGTGTCTGACGTCTGCCAAACAACTGGACTGCTAGCAGTATTGGTTGTCTGGACCAAGGAAGCAGAACCTGCTTTATCCATTTCGGAAATGTCCAAGCTCTCTGACGTTGGGCTTACAAATGGTGAAATTGAGATATCGAGTTTTTCAACTTGTGTTTCCTTGTAGCTTTCCTGGACAACTTTCAACTCCCTTACTCCCGACTCTTGCCAAATGACCAGTGATGTTTTGGCAGTGTCCAAAGAATCAGGTTGCGAAAGTGGACTTGAGACCCTTTCCTGTCTGCAAATAGTAGGTTTTGAGATGTCTTCCGCCTTTACCAATGCTGTGGCTTCGGTTACATTGGGTTGACTTTTGACTGTAATTCTCGATTCAGCAAAGATTGAAATTTGCAAAGTTCTCGAATCATCTATCGGTTTATGCAAAGTCACACGGCTTTCCGTTGTCGCAGATGCCTCTTGGGTGTCAATTTTTTTGTATCCAATTACCAGCTCCATTGGTGGCCCTGCCAATGTTTGTCTTGGTTCCAGGTTATAATGAGTCGTTGATGCATCCTGGGTCACTAATTCTAACTGTTCTTCAACTTGAGTTTGGCCTTCTGAGCGTTCTCCTTGAGCAACTCTGACGAAGTCCACTTTGGGCCGCATTTCGATCTTGGTTTCTTTCTGAAATTCGTGGCGGATTGGCACTGGGCTTTTAACTTTCATTCTAGGCAGTAACTGAGGTGATTGTGGTTTCTGGTCCATTGTAGAAACGGCCTCAATCTGGGCAACCATCATTTGTACTTTGTTCTTCGGAATATAATCCTCCTCCTTCTCTCCATCCATAGTCGGTTTCCTGGCAGTGATGTCACCATCGAGGATTGGTTGCGATGCACACGTGAGTCCCACCTTTTCCTGAGTTATTTCTGGCACCGGTTTCATCTTCGTCACTTCTTCACCAAGGAGTTGTTTAACTGCAAGTTGTCACATGCATATAATGGTGAAAGTTGTTAGGCTACAAATTTAGTCCAGTTATGTCCATGATGTGAGAGAGCTTTTGAAAGCGTACGTGACAGGTATATTCATTTTGTAAGAAATGTAAAGTCTAATCTATTTTTACTGATGACGCACACTGAGGAATCTCATTCACATCGTGAGGATGAATGGGGAATTGGCCATGAATACACAATGTGGAAATGGCAGGGAACCATATACAGGAAGAGATGGTAAAAATGAATGTAAAGTTAAGGATATGTGGATTTTGTAAATAAAAATGATATGATGAGAAATGATTGATAGGAATTGACGCAAACCATAGAATACAATTAATTTTGAATAACAAAAATCAATGCAAAATTATCCTTATCAAATATAACAAAAGCAAATTGAAATTTTTCATAATTGCCAAAAATAAAAATAAAATAAACACGAAACAAAAAATAGACGAACATAGATATCCACATTAGTCTACTGAATGATTGTTGTTTTGGGGTTGACGGCAGTCAACACTGCTCGAAAACTAAATTAACCATTATTTTATGAACCATCCCTCCCAATGTCCGCTTCAATGCAAAAAAGAAACCGTGCTAGAACTAAATTAATATGAAGAAAACCAACAATGACCCAGTTGGACGATGAACCAGTATCATCAGCTAAGTGGTGGTGAAATCGCAAGTATAAATGTCATAGGAGCGGAATCAAGCAAAAATATTTACAGAAATTTCTTAAAGTGCAGCATGTGTGACTTTTAGAAAAATTGTCTGATGCAGAGCTACACGTCGCTCTCGTGTTAGAGGCATACGAAATTGATGAAATGTAATTCAAGATAATTGTGAAAAACTAGAGTGGGAATAACCTGTGGGAGTCTAGCCTGAATTGTTGAGCTCTTTCAAACCAAGGATAAAAGTAACTTAACCTAAAATAATAAAATTAAATATGCCACACAACTGTAAATAAGTAAAAAGAAGTGCCAAAAATCAAAAATAGTAACCAACAGAGAATAAGCCAAAAAATCGTAAAACATTCGCCAAGTGAGAGAAGAAAGAGAGCAAAATAAGTACAACGGGTACACAAAGAAGCAAAACCCGAAAGTCTGATGGTATGGCAAGTTCAAAATAATAGCACAGTGGGTAATGACGATGTCCAAAGCAAAACTTCATTCACAATGTCCACAAACACAAGTGAGAAACTCATTCACCATGGATTACATCCATGCAAGTACAATTAATATAGAGCAAAGAAACTATCGGAACTATTTCTATAAAGAATTGCTCTGAAACTAAGACGAGCAAAACCTTAGTTTGTCCGATTTTAAATTTGATTGTCAAGAATGAATAAAAAAGGCTCAGTGGACGCTATCCACGAAAATGATGAACAATGATGGTGAATAACATTCGCACAAACACACACCAATCACACTGGGATTTCAAGCGTGAAAAAGGCAAATTGGTCAAGAAATACTGGAAAAAATTTCATGATATTTTTGAATTTGGTGCCCTATTTAAGACAAATTTGCTTTTAAAGAAATTAGTTAAAATAAATAAACCATACGTAAGGCTATGAAGCAAGCAGAAATCGGTAGTAAACTGTATTTCCAACCATGCTGAAAACAAGAAAAATTAATGGGAACTTGGGCGTGGCTAAACTTAGTAGGTGATATCAAAAGAAATCAAACTGAAAATAATAGAATCAACAAATAGAATTGAATAAAACGAAAATTGCAGAAACAATACAGTACGAAGCTTCACTGTTGTTTTTTTAAGCTACAGATTTGAAAACACTGCAACAAAACGTAAATGTGGCAGTAAATGGGAACGCTTATGGTGCTTGACAAGGCTAACTTAACGATGACTGTGGAAATACTAACGTACTGTATATGACTGAAATATGACTCGTGATTCCTAAGACACCCTTGAACATGGATAATACCAGCGCATTTGAATCAAAACAGTAATTTCGTTGCACAATGGAACAATAGTGGCAGTTTCCAGGCCTGGCCATCAGCATACTGTAGTTGTGGTTTTTTTTCAGTGACAAAAGCCTCATAAGCACGTCAAATAAGAATAATCAAGACTTACATCAAATTATGCTGAATCACCAAACAAAAATCACAAGCATTCCATACGCGGCCACAAAACTAAAGAAATAAGCACAGCTATAGAACACAATCCTTTTGACAATGGTGTCTTGTATGTTATCTACTGAAGAGATTTCGAACGTAGGCTACGCATTATGCGTGGCGTTGCCACTTGAATCCTTAGGAATCACGGATTACGAGGCAAGTAATTTAATAATAAGAAAATCTGTTGTGTCATTTGCCATATTTACATCAGCAAATCCAATACCGATAATTAATGTTGAAGGCAACAGCAAAAAAGATCAAATTGAGGAAATTGATGCGCTGCTATTCACCTTATCCTGTCCATTATCCAAGTACGAAGTATCTTAGAAATCACCGGTCAAATTCGACAAAATCTATCACAAATAAGGAAATGCAGTGTTAACTGACTTACCCTCAGTCTTCACGTCCCATTTCTCTTCTTCTTCTTCTTCCTCCCAGGAACTTCGCTTGTCGCCAGGATGACCGTGTGTGAGCACATCCGGGCCTGCGTGGAGCAGGTCCGGAGTGCTACGGTCCAGTTCTTGAGATGTCCACGTCTCAGATTCAGCAAGACGAGCTGCTTCCAGCTCATCGCCTGCATCAACGAAAAACAAAAATTAGTTTTCTAGATTACAACATGGTCGTGGAAAAGCGTGGTAACACGACGTTTGCTTTATTTTACGAAACAATGACGATGATTGCTTCAATGCACAATATGCACATTGCACAATATGCCCAATGTCACCAGGCGTTGTCTGTTGTCAGCATGTTTAGAATGATCAAGACAAACCCCATACGAATTGATTTACTGCCATTGGGAATCTAGATACATGTACATTGGACTCGCTTCTTAAAAAGTATTTTTTTCAAAGATGTGTACATTTCCGTTGCTATCAACACGTTAGATCGCAGGAAATGCAATTATTAATTGACCAGTCTTGTCTTCCATGCGTATTGATTGTACCAGTAGTAGAGTATCATGTACATCGTCACCCCTTATAATGCATTTTAGTGAATTAGTAAGATATCTCCACAAAGTCGTGGCATTTAGCCCACATTTCCACACAACATTCATCAGAGAACGCCATTGGCGAATTTAAAAAAAAAAGATTGGCAAAAACGATAGATTGAAGCACAACCCTGAGCAAGCCGATGAATAAAATGATGGTACTGAACAATTCCAGGTTTAAATAGAACTTCCTACATTTTCCAAGTTTTGTAGGGTGGATGTAAAATTCCCTGATATTTCAGGTTGGTTGTCACTATGATGGAGAATCAACAGAAGAGCAAATTATTTTTTCCGTTGTCAACTGCAACATTTTTTAAATCATCATTACAATAATCATATCATCTGAATTTGTTAATCGCCATCTAGCAGGAAAAGTTAATTACAGATCTAAGGTGATCTAGTAGAAATTTTGTTCAATGCATAGGTGACAATTCTGCATGTATTTTCTTGCACATGATGTTGTGGGGAAAATGTCCGACTGACATACAATACGAGTCTCTGCTTAGGTTTTTGTTAGCATTTTCTTGTAAACAGTATCGTTGTGCTAACAGTAGTATTAATTCAATTAGAAATTTTGGTCGCCATTACCACAAACTTGAACATTCTGACTAATCATATGCCGTTGTACAGAGCCTGATTCAAGTGGGACCGTTAATGAAAAACCTGGAAATTAGCATAATTCTAAGGTGATCCTAGAGCACCTTGAGCATCCTAATTGTTAAAGCAATCAGATTAAGCGAAAGCGTTAAGGAACGTGCATGCTACTATGTTACCTGTAAGCACTCGCTGAGACGAAGCGGTGGTTTTTTTAATAACCGTGGTCAACCGTGTTGTCCCGTCATCACTTGTCACCTCCTTGGTTGTGGTAGTGACACTTGTGACGGGTGCTACACCGTGTGCATGGATTAGCAACTCTGCATCCTTAATAGGTTTACCATCTTCTCAGCAACATTAAGAACAGAAAGGAATGTTAGTAAGGAGCATAAAAGCATTAGGTTAGTTAGATTGGGATGTCATTCAAAGGCAAAAGCATTGGGGGAAATTGTCAGCAGTAACGTGCAAGTTAGCTTGGGTAGGTTATTGATAAGCTTAATTTCCATCTTAAGTATTGCCTCAAAAGTAGAGACCTTTACAACATCCAACAGGATGGCTACACCTTATATATGTCCCAACAGAACAATCACGACAACTCCCCAAGAAACCCAGCACGTTTATAAACAAATTTTCCTGCTCCATTCAATGGTCGTCTGACCCTAACCCAAAACCGTGACAGGTGAGGTGAAAATCATGAGAATCACTAAACGATTACATCAACTAAAATCCAATTCATCGTTCTTAGAACGTTTGAGATGGCTGCGCTCACATTCGGAACTTGAAGAGCCATGCATTTCTATGCAAACGCCTTTGAAGCAAACCCAATTCGTGCTAACGGGGAATGAATATACACATAGAAACGTTGAACTTTCAAATTGTACCTTTGAATTCCTCCTCGCTGGGGGAAGGAGGGGGAGTTTTGATTGTCTTGGGGGTTGGACGATCACCTAAAAGCCCAGAATATTCTTTTAAGACAAAGTCAACACTCAGTCGCTGACTAGAGCTAAAATCTGATAAACTCTACGATGTTACCAATCTCATAATTAAACAAATTAATTATGCAGAATCTAAGTGTGTGTATCAGCAATGGACGACTTACTTTGCCAGTACCTTTATATATTATTTGCACCAGCTTAAAGTCCTCTCATGAAAAGCAAAAAGTCCAAAATATATTTTTGAATTACTACTATTTTTGAATTTGTTCACCCCTGATAATGAACAAAACCTATTTAAAACCATATATCCCCAGAATGATACGTTAAAAACATTTTCTGAGGAAGTTCTGAGGAAGTGCTCTTAGCAACACCCTAAATAACGAGCCGAGCATAACAGCAACTGAGAAAGGTATCCATAAACATAATTTGTCAATGCAACCTTGTCTCGTAATTTACTGGTTTGTTGTTTGACTCCAGAAACTAATCCCTATTGTTGTCTGAAATGGGACACAGACCCACACATTCCAATGTCTAGTACTTTTTCGTAAACAAGTGTTTGCCTTCCATTACAACAACTTTGTTGCCATGAAGGATCATGCACAATCGATATTAAGGAATCGATCAGTTTGATTACCAGATTCCGGAACCGGTAATTAAGGATCACAAGAACGACAACCAAAGTACAACACCACAACAGTGCATGCATCAGTACCTGGTGCGTAATCAGCGCTTGGCTTTGCTGAGGTTTCAATAAGCAGTGGCTCAGAAACTGGCACGGAGTCCTTAATGATTTCGTGCACTATCTTGGCTTCCTGCCTGGTGGGTCTATCTGTCACTGTACAGAAAAAATGGAACAGAAACGCCATGTAATCCCCAAACGTGAGTGGCACATGCCAATAACACACTGCGAAAGCCGGGGGTCCTCGGTGGACACGTGCTTGGAAATAGCGGGAACACAACTTTCATTAGCTTTGATATTAGGTTATTGTTCAAAACTTTGCTTATTTAGATTGGTTTTAAGTTCATGCACGTATGCTTTTAATTTGGTCAAAATTACTTGTTACTGTGTTACAGGAACGTGGTCCCTCCATACGCGCTCAACGGACGTGGCACGGAAAATCCAGAAAGTTCGAACTCCTCATTCGGCATGCATTTTGCGGGCAGCTAGGGCACCAACAGGGGCAAACTGCCCTAAAAACCAACTTGACTTTAGTGATTGGGCTGAATTCAACTACCTGTTTGAGCTTGATCTTCAGCCATGGACTCAAAATTCTTCTCGAGGGCAGATGCCGCGGCATTCACTCGCTCCTCAAACATCACCTTTTTGCCTTCTTTGGACTTTTGCCGCTTGGTTATAACGGAAGGAGCTGCTTCAGCAGTGAAATCAGCAGTGAAAGGGCCTGCCTCAGCTTGCGGGGCATCAAATATGACCAGTGGCTGCACGCCCTGCACCTCCGAAGGCTCTATGAGCTCTGTTTCAAGGTCCTCATCAGCAACTGTAGGCTCGGCAACTTGGACCTCCTCGATGTCCTTCAGCACGTCTTCGTGGATTTCTTCGAATTGCATTGCAGAGGGCTCGAAATCTATCAAGATGGTGTCCATTGCACTTGCCTGCCTTTGCTCCTCCTCAAAAGCGATTGAATCCTTCAGCATCACGCCAACGATTTCTGGGGCGCTAAGATCTTGCGAGTATTGCGGGACCAGTTTGGGTTGTTCGAAATAAGCCGTAGAGTCCAAGTCATCGTACGCATCCCCAAAGTCCATCTGGTCTTCGCTCAGCTTCGGCTCCATGAACATTTTTGCTTCTGGAGAGCTCTTGGCTTCTGGTGCCACAACCTCTTCCAAGGAGTCCATCAAGTCCACAGAAATGCTGGATTCTCTGGCAGGTACTTCATCTTTGACAATACGATCTTCCTGTACTTCGTCGACAAGAAAAGCATCTTCCTGAGAAGACCTTTCTTGTTGTACAGGGAAAACGGGAGCTTGCTCCTCAAACGACTCTGCAAACTTTGCGACCAGCTCTCGGATTTCGGCATCTTGCGATGGGGTCACGCTCAGTTTTGGCGCGGGTAGCACTGTTTCTTCAACTTGCTTCGTTATCACTTCCACAACCTCCCCTATTTCGGTAGTCTCGTTTATGCTTTCGGCCTCAAATTCCTGAACCTGCTCGGCAAAATGCACTTGCTCGTCTTTCGTGACAGCCATTTCCAGATGTTGGACCGCATGGGGAGCCTCTGCGATAGCCTCGACCTGCTCGAATTCTGGGATATCGACGGTTTCTGAAATGTCGAATTCTTTTTCGAGCAGTTCCTGTTCGGGCTCTATGACATCTGCCATGCCCACTTCTTTTAGGGTTTTAATTTCTACTTTCGCGGCATCAACTTCTTTTGGTTCTACAGTAGCCACTATGTCCACGTCTTTTATGACTTTTACTACTTTTGGTACATCAACTTCCTTTGGCTCTACGGTATCTGCTATGTCCACATCTTTTACGACTTTTACTTGTTTTGGTACATCAACTTCCTTTGGCTCTATGACAGCTGCAATTTCTTTGTCTATAATGGGTTTAACTACTATCGGTACGTCAACTTCTTTTGGCTCTATGACCTCTGCTTTGTCCACGACTTTTATGGTTTTCACTGCTACTTTCTGGACATCAACTTCTTTATCGATTATCCTTGATCCACGAACAGATACTTGTTCTTGTTCCCTTCTAGCTAGCCTGGCAAGAGCTTCTGAAACCGTCAAGTTAGGTTCCTCAATGACAGATTCTTTGATGTCTTCAGAAATCTTCATATCCGTTTCCTTGGTAAAAGTGAAGTCCACAGTCTTCGCCGATTTTTCTTCATAAGATTCAAAATCAATCATTCATTTTCTCTCCATAAACAAGCATTAGGTTACAGATGGCTGTTCTATGTTATTATGCACTATTTCAGCGATTAAGGTATAACTTTTTAAGTGCATTGAGAGAAAAAAACAAAAAAAGCGAAAAAAAAAGCAAGTTGTCATTATGGCTTGCAAAAATGGAAATGTTAATCACGTGTATTGTAAGCGAAAAAAAAGGAAAAAAATGTTACTTCTTCTCCAGAAGCATTGAAGGCTAGTATCCATTTTGTAATTCAGTGGAAACACAAATGCAGTATGTACATTCCAAGCTGCCCTTCATTTTGCGTACGTGCCATTTCATTTCAACAGTGTCGAGGAAGAAACGTTAGTTTTCACAATAAGAAGCAGTTCAGGCGAGATTATGTTCATTGTAGGAATTAACGAAATCTTGTATTTATCATACCATATATCATTGTGCTTAGTGTGAAAATAATTTGTAAACAAAAAGAATGTATCCATTTTCCATCCGTTGCTGACAATGTACAGCAAATCCTTATGTAAAATCTGAAAATCAAGACCGACCAACAGAGGTGCCCAAGTTATTGCTTATAGGAGTTTTATAATTCTGTTTTGCAACAGTAGTGTTATGGTCTATTTTTGGAGTCTGGCATCACTATCACCCTAATGTACGTTACCATTATAAATTACTTCAAAGGTGTACAACGAACAATAAAACACGAAACAACGACTATAGGTAAGCTCTGATATTGATGAACATTAAACATGTAACTCAAAATCTAAATTTTGCATATCATTCAAGTGTCTTCAGAGGACAAAATACACATGCATTACATGTGAAATAAATATTGACTACTACAACAAGAAGGATGGTGCAAAGTGTTCCTGAAAATGTCGTGATATTACAGCTATAGAAAGTATAAATTAAACCTATAAATTTCCTTCTAAGAGTTATTTCACTGGTGTATACGCTTTCCAATTTTACTAAAAATATGTACATTGGCCCCCTATCACCACCCAATCAGAACAACCCTTATTTTACAATAGTTTTTTCATTGGAGTCTGTGAATTTCAATTTGAAATGTGTTCATTGGTTCTTACAGAAAAGTTGATAAACGCTGATTATCCTAATCAGTGATAAAAATTGAAATTTAAATTCTTCAGAATTTTTTTTAGCAACCCAAACTTTTCACAACTAAATTAAAAGTGTATTATTATTAACGTACAGGTGTACTTGTATGCTCACTCCGTTAAATTTATAAAAGTTTTAGAGTATAGTGTATTACCATGATGTAACGATTAGAATACCAGCCAAATTTCAGAGGTGCTATTTAATTTTTTGAGTTACATGAAAAATTCTTGAATATGTATTTTCCTCAAATGTTCTGCACTGGTGGCTACTATCGTGCCAAACACTAGCATTTTCACTTAGTAAAAATTATATTTGTACATGTATTTTACAAAACTTTATGCTAGCTGCATCACAGTAAAGTATGTACAACCAGACTAGCTTACACATTATGTAGCTGTGATACTGGACCCCAATCCTATGCAAATCATACATGTAGTAAGCACGTAGTTTTGTGCAGTATCACTGATATAATAAAGTTGAATTATTTTGGTTCATTTTTGATATAAAAATATTTTAGTAAGCAACAGAAGTTGCCACAATGTAAATAAACAGAATAAAAGATATACAACACCAACGAATGCAATTATCGTGCTAAATCGTAAAAAAATTAAAACAGGCAGACATTCAAGCGTTGTCTTTCAAATAATTAAGCGAATCAAATAACTATTGGATTATCCCAAAATAATCGTGACTTAATCATCAACATGTGCCTCGTGCTATCAGTCTGCATGCAGGCTATCATAGCTAAAATGTGCATCCATAATAATGGCATATAATACTAGTGATATCTTCATTCTAATAAGCAGGCTGCACTATTTAGCTAGTACAACAGTTGTCCAAATATAAAATCCATTATTGTAAACTGTTACAGTACTTGCAAAATCAGTTCAAAGACAAAATACAAATCCTTAAAGAATATTTGGTCAATGGAATTGGAATAATTGAATCTGACCAAACTTAATTGCAACGTTTCGATTTACAAGTTAGTACGTATTCCCAAGGGTGAACCAAGTCGCCTGCTTTTTAGAAATCAAGAATAACGACTGACTTACACTCATGCACTACCATTAATAAGATTGAAAACTGTCGTTTTACCTGATTCGATGACATCTGGATCAATGTGAACGTGTCTTTCAGGTATGGAACCAGTCTCACTGCTAGTTTCTTCAGCAGATTCTGCTTCCTGTATCAAACACACAAACAGTTCATTAATTGCTTAACAAATTGGGGTTTATTTATTCTGAAAGTTGCTGTAAAAGTATTTCTCTTGGCATATGCAAAAATAAAAATAATTTGGAAACGCCAAGCAATATTATACTGTCGTCTACGCTAAATTAAACATTCATTTATTTACCTTCATGATGTCCTGCTCGTCATAAGAGGCATCTAAGGAAGTGTCGCGCCTCAGAGAGGCTTCACGTGATGGTCCCAGTTCTTCTTTGAGGGTGTCAAATCCTAGAAATTCACAAATAGTTAATAACAGGACTAAAATAGCAATGAGAGGCAATGACAAACTGAATTATAACAATTAATGAAAGTACACCGACCAGATTGATCTAGATGAACTTTAGCCACAGCTTTTTCAACATCGTCCGTGACCAACTCGACATTGAATATGCACTGATTCACAATGTCTTCTCGGTTAATTTTTCGCAATGCCTTCTCCAAGGTATTCCCTGTATCAAACAAAGGCAAAAAGACACATTTAGTATTTTTTTAGAATTATTTTCCTTAATACTGCAAAAATAATTACCTGTTGCCTTATTGCCTGATAGTTGTACCCAAAGTCGTAGCATGACTATTGCTTGTTGCACTACATCATCTGGATATTCGGACTTGATGACATTAATATCAGATTCCTCTACGTCCAACTGCAAGGCTAACATGGTCCAATCTTTACCCAATAGATTAGCGATGTCTGAAAGACGCAATTCGGCCCTATGAATTGCTTCTTTATCTAGGAAAACAAACACAACCTATTTTGAGGAAACCTTATAAAGAACCTTATAAAAAAGAAAATAAGTTAGCATCACAAATGCTTAGTAAATCGAGAACAACTATGAGAATAATTTGCAATAAACGAAAGCCTATACAAAATGCATATATTTCTTGTGACAAATTCACTCCGAATGGATGTTAGCCATATTTCAGTCAAAGGATATAAAACTGCCTTGGCCATAGTGAATTTCCAGAAATACATAAACATCATTGACAAATTTGATGTAAATCTTTTTTTGGGAAATGCATTAAAAACCAACCTACCATCTGATCTACCACCTGTCAATTACTCTTCAGTCAGAAAGGGTAAAATACCTTTGACCCTATTCAGTCTTAATTACCAGAAAATATGCTAATATACTGAAATATAGGACCAGGTACCTTGCCAGTCATATCATAGCTCATATTCTAAACATTCTAAACAGTGTCACAAATAATACATGCCATGATTTGGTCCAATGAACTGCTTCTTTATCAAGGAAAACAAACGCCTAATAACCATTTTTGTGGAGACCTTATAAAGAACCTTATAAACCAGAAACAAGTTAGCATCTCCAATGCTTAGTAAATCAAGAAAAATTATTAGAATAATTTGCAATAAATGAAAGGCTATAATAAAACGCATATATTTCTTGTGACCAATTCACTCTTAATGGATGTCAGCCATACCCCTGACAAATTTGATTTAACCCTTATTTGGGAAATGCATTAAAACCAACCTACCATCTGATCAATCGCCTGTCAAATCATTCTTCAGTCAGAAAGAATAAAATATCTTTGACCCTTTTCAGTCTTATTTACCAAACATTTTGCTAATATACTCCATCATAGCTCATATTCTAAACATTTAACATGTTAAACAGTGCATTATTATGCGATATTATGCGAATAACTCACTTATTCCAACATCCGTGAGATAGTCATAGTGCTTCTCTATTGATAAAAGATCGGCATCGTGTGGAGAGTCGCTCTATAAAGTTACAAAGATGCAAATGTGATTAGCTCCAAGTCAATAATGAACTGTAATCATTACACAGAACATGGGGTAGAAAAATACCTTTGCGATATCGGGTAAGGCGATGTTTAGATTACAAATTGGGGTTTGGGGAGGCTCGCCCCGACTGACTTTAGCCTCCCGCATAAATGCAATTCGCCCTGCTGGATCCTGGTGAGGATCTCTCACCCTAACTGCAAATGGAAGTCGATTTTCTTTGAAGGCATGGAACACTAAACACAGCTGTTCCCCAGATTTTGTCACCGGCACCAAGTTGCCGGCAAACTCCACGAATTGTGGCTTGCTTTCTAAAACCTTAAATAAAAATCGGAACAACAGTTAGTACCCTTACAACAAAACACCGATGAGAAAGCTCCACTTAACAGTTTACCTCAACATCCCTGCTCTTTGCCACTTCGACAAAATGCTCTTGGTTTTCTAACGTTTTCTCTTCTTTGTCATCAGTCATGCAGAAAACTCTTAACCTGGCTTCTTGAGGGTCATGCCGTTTGGCAAACACTACAAACTTCGCCATAAAAGGAACGTGAATGGCTTCTCTGTACAGTTCCGTGGCCATCTTGGAAGCTTCGCTAATATTTCGGCAATCCATAAGCCAGAACCTAAATTCCAAAAAAAAAAAATCAATATTCAGTATGAGAAAGGCAACCAATAATTTTTGAAAGAATATTTTCAGGAATTTCAAATGGCACATACCTTGCCGATACTGTCGTCGTGAATGATACGCAATCGTTTACAAAAGTTAGCGGCGTAGACCCAGTGACGTCCTCCCATTGTGCCCTTGTCGTGCCACCTATGAACATAACCAATCATTACAGAAGCAAGACGGTAACGTTCCTGAATTTTGTGGGTCAGATAAAGACCTCCAATTTCCAGAAACAATGAGATGAGCTCGAGATTTCATGCAGCAAGCATAGTTTTATCTACTCCCTATTTGTCCGTAACATTGTATTTATGCATTTTAACTAATAGTAATATAACATGCAATAAAACTTCGTTTATTTTTAGAATGAGTGGAAGAAACGATTTGGGTGGGGGAAAACAGACGAAAAGGCAGACACCAATCAAAATCAAATAGATGTGAGAACAGATTTTCCTGAAGAAGTACGGCGAAAATCAATGGAATAAAAACTCAAAAGAAAAGAATAAACCTCATGAATTTCATCCGCTTTAGAATGATTGAGATGCCTCGAAATATTGACATTAGTTTTGCTGGATGTCAGCATTTTTCTAATCACACTTAACCTGAAGAAAACAATTGTACCACTTTCTTGTGGTGTAAAAGTCTCTCGTGATATGTATAAAAACAGAAAAAAAATCTAAAATATGAATTAAAAAGGGAGGTCAAAAAACTACAGAATAAAATGCGGTACCATAAGTCGGCCAAGATGGTAAGGGCACTCTCCCTGGGTGCCAGCAGCATATGAAAAAAAGAACCAATTGTGGTCAACAATTTGGTAGTTCCAAGTCCAGGAAATTCGTTTAGAAGTTGTGGAAGAAGTAGGCGGAAGAGGCAAGGCAGGGTTGGAGGAAAGGTATGGATCCATTATAGGAACTTTGCAGGATGGCGTTGTAGGGGAGAAAAAATGTACAAAAAAATCCGTAGTTCAAAAATAAACGAAGTTCTATTGGAATTGGTTAAGGATGATAACTACCCTTAAACTACTACCTTTATTTTCCATTTACATGTAGATATCAAATAGTACCAAATTCACTGTCGTATAAATTGGGCCAACTTAGGCCTGACCAAAAGGTTGTATTACTTTTCCTAAATAACGACTTGCCAAAAGTCATCTGTTCAGGATGACTTGGGCAAGACAACCACGCTGAAGTGCGAGTAGCACCGAATGACCACCACTGATATTTTCCTCTTAGTGGTTGATCGGCCGTCCCATCACCGTACGTATTTCGAATAATTTCTCCATAAACGTGTAAAAATCCCAGATTTATCACACAAGTGTTACATCTTCTAAGTAACACACGAGTTTGCCCCAAATGTCGTCATGAGATAATCACAATTGCACAATTGCATTTACATGTAGTAACCTGCTAATTCTCAATTTACAGTGTTAGAGGTGTGATTAACAACAGTTAATTCAACAAACTGAACGAAAATCGCTTCAGGTTGAATTAATTATGCGTCCGGTCGAGGTTGAATTCTTCATGCGTCTGGTTGAGTTTGAATTATTTAGTGTCAGGATGAGTTATTTTGAAAGCATGTGATTATTCAGCTTGAGGCTTTTTAAAATTATTTCCATGCACACTTTTTATAAATCTTAATCATTTAATCTGATAACCATTGGAGTCAATGGCACGCCCTGTTTGAAGCCAATGATTCATTGTATTTTAAACAGTGTACGTGAGCATGCATATTTTAAAATTCTGCAGAAGCAACTTCAGGTAATATTAAATTATATCACTATTCAAAAATGCAATATCTACAACATACAATGACAGCATTCAGCAGTGAATATTTTGCATTTCCGACAATTAACAGAATGCTGACTAAATGTTGATGAAATTTGATATCTGAACATCGAAACTGCACATACAAACACAGAATAAAAAACTTATCTTAATGACTAACAACAACGACAGCAAATAAGAAACAAAAAAGTCGATTTGTCCGCAAATGAGTACCACGATGAAGAAAAGACAGAAAACAGAATAGTCAGGAAATGAGCGAAAAAGGATAAGTGAAGAATACACGACAGGAATGGATAGAATAAGTTACTGTGAGCAAGAACTATGAATGACTAATTCTAATCAACAATTTGCTAGTATGCAAACTAATATCGGAAAAGGCTACAAATAAAGAGGGGAAACTACCAGTCTAAACTACTAGCCTAAAAACAAATATGCAGGAGCCTTTTCTATGCCATACAAAAATTCGGGCGCTATATGACATTCTGTATCAAAAGGGATGACCATGCGCTATGCTAAAATTAAAAATGCATGCCATAGGCTAGAACATTTCTAAATTACATTAAAGATGTATCCTTAAACTTTTCCCTTAGGATTTGGCATCTTTCTACCAATTTGGTCTTGTTTCAAACGTTATATCTTGAATACGCATGTACCTCTCGTTTAATTTTGACTAAAAATGAACTAATGATTAACTGATTACCAAATATGGATTTTATGTGTTGATCTTTATATGTTAATGTATTTACTGAATTTAATTAAGTTATTATGCCTGCTCAATGAAAGGACGCTTAACAATGCAATGCCAAAATCAATTATTTGAGAAAAATTTCTTCAATGTCCTAATAATCTAACTTCATTTCAATAGGGGGTGTCAAACCTAAAAAATAATTGTTAATTGAACCTGACTAATTGGTGTGCGCATTCGCAAATGACTACCAAAACCAGTTTTCCAGGTTTTGGTAGCCTATGTACATAATCACACACGAATTAGTCACAATTACAGTTATTTTAAGGTTTTATACCCCCTAATGATAACTAATAATGCACAATTCTGTTGGAAAACAATAACAAATCTTGCGATTAAAATTTTGGTCAGATTTATACGTCCTCGTTTTAAATAAACATTAATGATAGTTTTACTATGAATTCCGTGATATAACTGAAGTAGATTCACTTTCTCATTACTCCGTTTCACCTAACCGTTACCTAGTCGTTAATTATAAAACCGTTCTTGCCCAATGATTTGAAATCATCAGTTGGACGGCCTTATGCAACAAAACCAAAGCGAAATTTCACCATCATGCAACCTTGTTTCTAAAACATCCTTGTGTGGGTATCGCTGGACAAAGTTTACAAACGGTTTTTATAAGTGATCTACCAATTCAAAGTAAGGTTCAACTTTTAAACCACAACCATTTATTCCCAGTTACAATGTAATTTCCGTTTTATTACTCCCTTGAGTACTATTGATTTTCATAGCTGTTCCAAACAGCGAAAATGAATTTAAAAACCATGATCAATTTATAATATGGGGCTGCAACATGGAATGGTAAAGCAGCATGATTTGTTTCTTTGTCGATTCATTTTTACAGAATGAAGGTCCCTGTTAGGACAGAATTCAGAGAGATAGGCTTTCATCCTAATTCTACATATAGACGTTTCTTACTATTTTCTCCTCTGTTTTTAAGAGAAACAAGATCAATCCGAAACAGATGGTGAACCGTGAACTGCAAAGAAGTACCATGTCATGCATGTTCTTCTTTCAAGTAATGACATGTTAGCTGAATTTTAAGGTTATTCGGATAAATAAACAGAAACTTCTTTATAAGTTTGAATTATGGCAGCTATAGGCAAGCCGACGAGGATATCCACAATGCTAAAAAAATCCAGTTCCAAACGCCATTAGCATAACAAGACCACTTTTTCTACACGTTGGTAAATAAAGCATTTCATTATAATCAGGAATTTTACTGTTGAGCACCCAATTAACATCTTCGCATATATCAGCGTGGATGTAACTTGTTGCATAATGCCGTCCAATTCCACTATGGACCAGCAAAACCGGCCCACGGTGTAAGTTAAGGGCTATAACAACGACTAAATTGGCAAAAAAAAACCTGCACAACAGGCAATGCACACGATGACATTGCCAGGTCGAGGTTAGAACTAAGGGTAGTTAATCACATTTATCAATTTCAACAACAAGGCGAGAAGAATTTGGTGGTGTGTTTCGGCAAACACGGAAGGAGAGGCTCGAGGAAGAAAGGAAGAGGATAGGGAGTCGAGAGATAGAGAAATAGAGATTGATGGAAAAAAGGAAGTAGAGAAAACATGGACAGATGCGGACAAACCTGACTGGGTACTACCTGTTATGCTGCACAACAACCTCAGGGTGGGCGCATCTCCGCTGTACTGGTTGAGCATGCCCTTCGACGCCGCTTGGGGAACGGGGATGGTTAAAACTATTGGTTTGTGGAATTTGCGACGCCGCGGCTCCACTGTGACTATAGGACTCACCGCGACTCTGTTACCCAGCATTTTTGCCACCAATTCGGCTGGGATTGGCTGGGCCTGAAAATGAGAGGGAAGAGCCCAATCAGCCTGGCAGTTCAAAAACGAGCAACATAAAAGAGCTAACGTTTAGAAAAGAGCACGAGAAATGTGAATGCGAAGAGATATGCATAACAAAAGAGGATACACGCACAGCACACATCGTAAAACAGCAAACTGAGAGCAGGGCATTAATTTTGTGGCAAGACCGAGGTTTGCCAGGTCAGGAAAGTTGAGAATAAAGTGGGAAAGAGTCACATCATACCACTAAGAAAAAAGGGTTCTGAGACATCAGCACTTAGCTGTAGTAATACCCCACTGCGATAGCTGCAAGTACTTTGCTATTTCAAGATGAGACGTGCGCAAGAGTAGAAAAATCCCTTTCAGCAATACTTTCATTAATGGTAGTTAGCAAATGGAGCATTTTGCACAATTTGTTATTAAAGGTTAGTAGGCTTTGGAGGTTTGGGGCTAGAGTAATTCCATGCATTGGTTTAAATGAGCTAATGAGGGGTGAAATCTGCAAGTCACAGAGGGAGCACCGCATTTTCTCATTCTGCATGGGAAGCTGGCGAGCTTTCGAATGGGAAATGGTAAAGAAGTTGAGGGCTACAAAGCAAGATGGCGGCCTTGTGTCGAAACAAGATGAAACTCCCCACGTTTCGACCAAACTGCACTTTCGTGTACCGTCAGTGGTTAGTCAGTGACAAGCGAGAATTTTAATGCGAAAATCGGCGCAGAGCACGAAGTGGATATAGAATACAAAGCAGATATCCGTTAGGATAAGCAACACACCATTTATTGTTAGTTATGTTAGTATACAGGAATCCAACACCAGCAGTAATTAATGAGATTAGCAACGTCAGAAACAGAATAGGACTGAGGAGAATAGTGTGCAAAGGAAATCGTCAGAGTTAGCATATTTAGCCACTGGTGATGAGATTTGGGGGGCGAATACAGTCATGATTAAGCATTTTTTAGATTAAATAAACATTCCTCAAGAGTGACTATAAACGAACTAGGATCAAAGGAGTTTTTTCTAAATTGTCGGCAATTTGGAGATTCCCAATTCCAGAATTTCAAGAAACTTTCGAATAATGCTACTACGGTCTACGAGCCCGTATTTCAAATGTTTTGGACAGTAACAGGGTGGCAAACATATTCCAAGTTTTGAATGTAGAACTTTAGGACTTTTCAGAATAAATTGGATTTAAAAAATCTGAAGACAGGCTGTCTTCGGATTTTTTTTTTAATAAGATAAAATTTCTAGCAGGCATACTTTCATTCTTTTGTCATCTTTATGTTATAATTCAATAATAAAACAGCAACAAATTCCTGTAGAACAACTACATTCATGGAATCCAACCTGCTACTCAACTCATGAACACGATTATTTTTTTACTTTCTTAGTTTCAATCCGTAGGATATCATTTAGAACTTTTTAAGAACATTTAGGGCATTTTAGGATATTCAGAAGTTTTTGGTTTTTCTAGTATGTTTTTATGACTTTTAGGACTTATTTGCCACCCTGAATAATCACTGAATAAAATTTGCCATTTTAAATTTCTTTTTTTTTTAAATTGTGATCGAGTGTCTAAGAACACAATCGTTGGGTAAGTAAAGCAGGTAACAAGTATACGCCCATATGCACGTTAAAGCACTTATTATTCTTAATGATAAACCTTATGTTCTTAAATTTTGGGGAACGAGATAGAAAGTGGGCCAAAGGTAAAATATAAAGTTTGGTCAATTTTGTTTACAAATATTCTGAGTATGATTCAGCAACGACAAGCAAAAGTCACAGAACATTCTCAGAATTATACTATATCAAAACAGAACCTATAATCCTTCAGAACAGTCAAATGTCGAGCATACTAAAAAGAACAAAAGCCCATGCAATTGATGGTAGATATAATGCGACACTGAAAGCAGATCATCTGCAGGAATACGCATACAAACATATCCCTGCAGAGCAGCTAAAGAGTTCTAATGAAATTAGCATAAAAGTTAGAATAGACTACACCTATTCCGTTATACTATGAAATATGGTATGAAGCTAGTCATAAATGTCGTCAACTAACAAGAGGGGAAATCGATAACTTCAGACCGGTATGACAGGTATGACACCTTCCAAATAGATAATAAAGAGCAAATTTGGGCAAGATTATCTAAATTGATGACATTTGTGAATAGTACCAGTGACGATATACTGGGTCTTATAGGATCCATTTCAGCCAAAGAATAAGCAAGAAAAAGCAGGGAAAATTATCGAGTTAGATTCAAGCATCACATGCTCGAACACAATCTAAGCTACTCATTTTAAAAATAAATACAGCGATTTAAAATACACATCAAACACATACCACCACCCATCGAACATGATAAGCTTGGTTATTAAAATTTGAGAAAGACCAATCTTGCCGTAATAGTGAAAAACTAGTCGTTTAAGCATAGAAATAGAGTGCCATTTAAAGATTAAAAGTTAAGAAAGATTTGGAGAGGCAGTTTCAAAGGATTCACCAAAATTAACTTCAGTGATTGGCCAGGCACTTACATGTACTGTATCTTAAATTGCAATGTTGGAAAACTAGTGGTTAGTTTTAGGTTTTCTCGCAAAGCTCACCATGCAAAAAAGAGTAAAAAGCGTAAGCTACTCACTAATTTGTTAAATATATAAGCCGTGCACATAATTACGAATGTGCACATCCATGCATAATAAGTGGAGTTACGTTAAACACCTACACAAGTAGTATGATACATTTTTTTGTACTTTTTATCATAGTTAGTAGTAAAATAGAAACCTGTTAATTATGGGTTACCTAAAAGTACATCCCGTTAATGTGGATATTCATAATACTGATTTGAAATAGATTCAGTTCAAGTTATTGGTCGTATTGCACTTTAGCCCGACACGTTGCCTTGAGAATTACTCAAATTCAGTCTCATTAGCAAATTTTTTTTACAGATCAAGTCAAATTTTGACACCAGCATACACTTTCTATTGCACGATTATTTTAAGAGTGCATTTTGTACGCTGCGAATTATTTTCAACATTTTATAAATAAATAATTTTAAGACACGGAATTTCCAGCTACTTACGTTGAACGAAATAATATTTATATTTAATATAATTTGCCCATATGTAGGGTGAATCACAAATGTACCATCCCACCCATTAAACGTTGCTCAAAAGTGTAAATATGGTAAAAGCGATAATGTGTCACCTGAATTGATTAATAACCTATACATCAACGTCATTCAAAATGCACCTGGTACCATAGCAAAGTTAGAGCAATGATTCCAACTTGAAGTGGATAACGTAATTAGTCTAATACCGGTTCATTTAGGACTAGGAAGTATTTTTGAGAATTTATTTCGAATTTCTGGTACGACAAGTTAGGTGCACAGCTTCACAGCATGGCAATAAAGCTACCCAGTCACAATAAAGGGTAACAATACTCAGAAGTCTGTTACGAGATGCCATTGCCATCGAAGTCTTGAAATATGCATATCTCTAAAAGGATTGGATAATGCACTGTATGGGCACAAGCTCAATATGAAGCTGTGCAACAGTGCATCAAACCTGCCATACCAGAAAATTCACGTCAACATTTTCTAGTACTAAATGAATCGTTTTAGGCCAATTTTGTATCCCTCTACAAATTTCAAATTGGAACTATTGTTCCAACTTTACAATGATAAGAGATATATTTTGAATGGCCTTGATGGAAAGGTTAAAGGTTAATTTGAATAACACCCCTGATTACCTCCGTCACGACTTGTTGCAACGCCATTATCATTTTGGTCATATTTTCACATTTGAACAACTTTTAGGTACATTTCTGACTCACACAGTAAAGTCAAATGCAACATGCAAATAAAAAATATAGTTTCCAATTTATAATCATGTCAGCATACGAGATGTCTTCTTTAAAAATTAAAAGGAATGTCTTCTGAAACAATTTGGATTTAGGTGGGCTTGGATGCATCAGGCCCCAAAACATTAAGAATTCCAATTAGATAACTAGGCAGATGGCTCACACAGTTTTTAAACTTAGCTAGAATAGCCCGATTTGCATATAGAAAAGCATGTGTAAATGGCACGTCGAACAAAACCGACTCAAATCCGAAAATAAACAAATATTCGGCTAATGAAGATTCTAAGGAACACAGATTAGACTAACACTAATAGTGGGACGTCACATAATAAATAGCCCATTAAAGAAAACGTGATATATTAAGTTTGGGATAAAGTATATCGTGTATATAAATAGTAATATCTCTTAAGTTATTTTAAATAAGGAAATATCATAGAAGGTTGCCTAAAAGTAGATGCAAATGCTGGAAATTTACCATACCTTGCATATTTTGACACTGCGCTTTCATGTATTGCACGTTATGGTGATAGGCAATTGAAAAGCTTTGTGGACTGCCCCAAGACTAGCATAAAAATCACAACCAATGACGTAGCCCCGGCCATGCTTTATAAAAATGAGTATGTTAGTTTGGGAGGCTGTGATCCCCGTTATAAAACGTGAGGATATCAAGGGTGAAATGTGACATTTAGAAAAAGGATTTTAAGGATAACGTACTGGCCCACTGCGCAATTTTCCTGAAGAATTTTTTTTTCATATTATATTGGACTGTGGCAGAGTAAAATTGAAAATTGGGGGAACACAATTTCTAAATTAAAACTATTTTTAAATTAAAACTAAGTTAGATAGATGTCTTCCCAACGTGAAAGCGATGCCAATGCTTCCAGTAATCGAAACTGAAGTGGTACTTGCGAGTCATAAATGATAAGAAGAAATTTGGTAGTTAAGACATGAGTCGCTGCCACAGTTGAAGAAATTACTAAAAGAAAAATATTCCAAATGACTCAGAAACTGAACTGCTTCAATTGTACCACAACAGAATGCGGTGTGCTGCTGCTTAACATAAAGGTGTTAAGTGCCAAGTTTGCTGCTACCAAATCAGTGTGATCCGTTTGGATTTCGTATGTATGTTGACAGTGATTTTTCTACGCTTCCCAGTCCCTTTCCCTGGTTTAATAAAGTTTACCTGAAGTCCGACTTTAATTTTCTTCGTTAGGGCGCCCTCTGGGAACACGGCCTGCACCTGCGGCACTACAGTAGAGCTGACCATGCCACCTTCTGGTCCAATTGCATGCACTTCTTGACGCACTCTGCTAACAATTGCAAAATACTTGGGAAAGTCGGTGGTAAGAACGCGGGTGATGCGGTTGGTGTTCAGATCTTCCAACGCGTTCAGCTCTAAAAGAAAAGAAATATTTGTTTAGAACGGATCGCAATACATAAGTAGTACCTGCCTGGCATATTTGAAGAAAGCAATTTGTTTCCCCGCGTTTAATGATATGTTACTTCATAATTTAAATGCCATGGAATATTCCCAAAATTCGTGGTTCTTTTGAATCAGTTTTTTTTAATAATTCCGCGGCGTTTGAATGGAAATAAACACAAGTTCTAAAATAAGATCAGGTCCAAGTTCAATAACTAAAGTTCTGATATTTTTATCAAAGTGCTAGATAGTTCAACTAATTTTTCGTGCTTTGCTGTTATTTTGGTTATTTTATCTCAACAAAGAGACTGAAATAAGTTTTCAGCCCAAAATCTAAATTAAACGTTCACAAAAATGAAATCAATGTTATAACTACATGAAGAAATTCAAATTACGGGTCAAATAAATCGTATTTTTTCTGCAAATGTATACATCAGACATCCAAGTCACATGCGCAATTTGTGAGGAATAGAATTATCAAAACCCCAATACTTTTGCAGTCAACGAACTGTCTACTATTTCGCTTATTTACGAAAACAATGTACTTTACGGTCATTTGCAAGCATATACCCACTTTATGAAAAATTCACGAGAATAATTTTGCTCGGATAAATTTAATCGCTAAATTTATTGTTTACCATGTAGAATGTGTTGTCCGCCAGAGATCTCAGTGGTAAATTACACCATGTTTGTTTACACAGTTTGTTCACATAAAATTTAAGTAATAAAGTTAGCAAAAATCCCCAATAGAACGTGTCCGAATTCCAAAAATGGTCATAGCATTTTTAAGTTTGAATGAATAAACGGCATAATTTACGAATCTTAAACTTTGTTGAGATCACCGGGGGCGATTCAAGCTACAATAAATTTAGCAGTTACGTTAATTTATCCTCAGAAAACTTTTAAATTGTGGCATAGGCTTTCAAAAGATCTTTTTTTTGGACCGGTGGCATCCAATAGGATAACTAGCTAAATTGTATTCGAAAAACTAAAAAATACAGATTTTTGCAAAACTACAATTTAAACTCCTTGTTAATTGAACTATCAACATAATTACCTGCTAACGGTCGCCTTATTTAAGATAAATTGAGCTACACCCACACATTTTAGCTTGAGAAAGCGCAATTTGAGTTTCTTGCCCAACAAAACACCTTTAAAGATGGAATCTGACGTTCCACGGTTGCCATGGCAGCCACATTCGTTACCTCCTCTCGCATTGGCACGTGACTCTACTCAACGAATCAACGTTTGAGCGGCAAATTCAAAGTCAGGAAACCCCGGAGGGACGCGACCACCACAATTTTATGTATTCATATTCGTTTTTAAATACGTCAAATAATTTCAAGCCCCTGCTGATTATAATGTAATACTGTTTACAAAAAAGGGTGGCGATTTCCTTAAAATAAAATATAATACAACACTAAAATTTATCATCAATTCAAACTGGCTTGATTGCTCCAGCACATTTTTATGAGTTTGGAAAATTTGCTCAATAACAAAGTTTGGTATTTTACTCATTGTATCTACATTATGGTACGTATCAGAGTGTACGATTTCACTCTGCCTTCCCTCGGCATTATAGAGCCGGTTTACTACTTGTGCACTGTTGCATAAGAATGTAGTACATTTAAAAAACTAGTTAGGATTCTTTATATTTAGAAATACATGCAGTAGACACTCGCGTGTCAAAAATTCGACTCACCTGCATGAATCGAGTAAAAATGTGTTTTTCTCAGAAACCGAATATCCGATTTAAAATCGGAAAAATGTGTTTTGTAGACAATTTATTTCTTTATATAATTCGCCTAATTGCATAAAATTCCTTATGCATAATTGAGGTGCGAAATCTCGAACATAAAGCAACCCAAATTTGCATTATTTATGACATGCATTCTTGTACCCCTGTGGCTATAAAAGTGTTTCTGAATGCAATTTGACTATCAGAGCTTAATGAACACACATCCAGGCATATTGTTAATTAATGGTTTCTCGATAAAATGACCACTACACCAAAAGTAGCCGCACAAGTTGCAGGCTATTCTCCAGAGAAGTTCAGGTGAAATCCTTTTCACACTAGGCGAATTATAAAGAGGAATAAATTGTCTACAAAACACATTTTTCCCATTTTAAATCCGACATTTGGTTTCTGAGAAAAACACATTTTTACTCGATTCTTGCAGGCGAGTCGATATTTTTGCACTCAAGTGCAGTTATAGTTTATTGTTTTAGTTTACGTTATAAAATATTCAAAAGTATTAGAAAAATACCTTGGAAATGACTTGTCTAATATTTGCAATAAAATATAAACGATACTCGCAAAATTAAAATTCGAAAATGCCAGAAGGCCCAGAAATCCCATTCAGGCTAGTGCTATCATGGCTTTCATTACAAATTATAGTAGGCGAATTAATACATGTATATTCCTGAATCAAAAAGTGAAGATTTTTAAACGTCCACTAGAGTACAGTAAAATTGAGCACACCTGATACGTACCAGAGCTACACACACGAATAACATTCGCATGAAACGCCATCATTGTACAGCTAAAACAAAGCCAAGTTAACCATCCAGTGATTAAATGAAACTAACCTTCCCCGTCGAAGCTCTCGTTTAGAACGTCTTGAACGGCTTCTTCGGTTGCTTCGAGTGTGTGTTCCCGCCACGTCTCGCCATTGTCGCTCCGCAAGATGGTTATTTCGCGTTCCTTTCCCCTTAGCGAAGCAAAGTGCGGGACTTCGATGATGACAGGTCTAAAATGCATTTAAGAGGTGACTATAGTTCAATCACTATCAAATGTTAAGACTATATGCCATTGGAGTGCTCTGCAAACTTACCCCAAGAACTTTGCTCCAGCAGGGCCCATCTCCAGGATGCGGCTTGCGCAAGCTTCGCCTTCCATCAGTGGAGGTGGGTTGTTCAGCTTCTCCTTCTTCAGATAGCGGCAAGTTATTCGCGTAGGCATGGCAGCCTTGCGGGGTGGAATGATCACCCGGACTCCCGAGTGCCGGCAGCCCCTCATGGCTCCACCACGCGCATCCACCATGAAGCTCACCAAGAACCTACCAAGTACAAGGAATATTATAAGCATGGACGCAGACAGTGCACGCAATGGGGGTAAACAGAGGTAAGGAAGTTCCCCACAAGATTGTATGCTAGTTCATGTACACGCACACACACTCGACAGTCACAATGGGACACCAAGAATTTCGGGGTCAAATCCAGTACTATGTGAACATAAATGTTATTCGAGTATTTTCTTCACTATTGACCGAACTGCTTAAAATTCGGATATCCACATTCCAGAAACAGATTATTGTAAAACATGGAAACAGCTGGTTCACAAAGGGGGCGATACATGGTATTCTCAGAAAATTCCATTTGGCCAGAAACTGTTTGTTTGTTTGTTTATGGAATTTTTAACGTTGGCCTATTGGCCAGAAACTAAAACAGAAATTAGGAAATACAGGCAATACAACTTGCTCGCTCTAAGAGGGGAATGGTGGTTCCTACATGAATTTTTATTATGGTCAAGTTTAATTGACAGTTATGATACAGTGATACCTGTGAAAGAAACTTACTCTTCCCTGAAAATAAACACTGGATCTCCAATAAACTTTGACTTTCTATTAAATTTTATAATTTTAAGCATTTAAATATTTAGACCATCACCATTGCATTTTGCGCCTAAATTTCTCAGTTTTAGCCAATTCGATTTGCTAAAAAACAGATTTATTATAGTTTGCAAAAAGCACTAAGAAGATCCAGTATTAATTTTTCCTTTCCTGGTCTTTTGACCAATAGGTGAATGAAACTCGAAAGAAACTTTTTGATAACTGATATCAGAAATAAAATAACCACGGCATCCATCAAATGTTTTACGTAAATTTGAATTACTGCACAATTACAAGTAAAACTGAGGGGAAAACTGAACACTACAAAGAACGCTTTCTAACTTAAATGCAAGTATTTTTAAAGACATTGCCAGTGCATTACATTCGATATATTACATAGGGTTTTGGAAAATCCATTATGTTGGAGTTTCCCAAATCCCGATAAGTAGCTTCAAAGCTGCCAAGAAACGAAAAACTCAAAATTCGAACCTAGTGTAGCACCTGACAGAATACCTATTCACGGACATAACCTAATTAATATTTTTGCGGAAGCTTCCAAGGGCATGATAAAAAAATTCTCAAACTCAATACCAAAATTGGGATGTTTCCAGTGTTTCCACGCTAGAAAATCCATTAGCTAGGAGTAGGTTTAGTTCACACTACGCTCATAGGCATGCAACTCGAGAGGGTTGAGAACATCTACACGTATTTTTCAAAACCTAGCATACTTCACGATCCTCTCCGGCATAACGTATCGAACAACATCCGAGTCCTCGCCGTTCACAGAGGCAATTTCCGGGCATTCCACTATCACCTCCATCGTATATTAAATTTTTTTCGAGAGTCAGTTTTACTAGGTTTTAGAGCCAGACTGCAGAATTCAGACGTGGATGCATGATGCCGCACCGAGGACCCGCACCAAGAATGAGTCAAAATTTAATTTGGTTTCGAAGAGATTTGACTGCCCTCTTCAGTTGCTGGAGCGCTGCCAATGGCGGACTAATTTAGAAAGAGCAATATTTGGGGCTCCAAAAAAGCCATAAACGAAAGTTGGAAGCACGCTATTCAGGATTGCCATGCTCGGCAGCAATCGTCTCAGAATGCCTGGACGATGCACGGCTGAGAAACGTTTGTTTGGACTTGAAACTTTAATTTGCAAAGAAAAGCGCATGCAAAACAGCTGATGGACATTTGGAATTTGATGGAATACCGTGCCGTATTTGGTGCTCGAAGCCGCTATGGGTCATCCAGCAATTCAAGGGAAAAACTACCATGGTATGTAGACGATTTCAAATAATTTGCTCGACGCTTTAGTCATATTCAATTTCTACACATTTTCTCAGCATGGTGGAAAATCCTATCTCATAATTCTCACCAACAATAAATTGCATGGGATTAGATAGCTACGCTCAGAACTAGGTTACAGCTAATGAAAAACAAGGTTATCGTTTACACATTTAACCATAGCAATGCAGATATTCTTGTGACAAAACACCGTTTTCTTGGCAGCCTAGAAGCTCCAGGTTTAGACAATGCAATGACCTACTTTCGCTTTGTAGTGCTTTTAAAGGTAATGTGCAATAGGAAGACTTAGTAAATTTACTAATTGATCGACTACAGGGTCATCATTAAGCATCTCTATGATCCAACTAGACTTGCTGTGTTGCACCATGCACACGAGGAGTTCACCTTAATTATTTCTCTGTCAAGAGCATTATGTGACGAATGTATTGAAAGCTTTCAATGGCTTGGGAATGTTGTGATACATCATCACATACTTTTGTTTCATTACAGCAATTCCATTAGGAAATCACAGGATTTTGTGGTATCTACTGATACAATACTCTTATTCTATTCACAGGTCAGTTCACAAAAAATGGACAACGAGTATTCTGGCTAAATGGTCGAGCCCATCACCACGTGAGATCAATGACTCGAGTAAGTATTTTTCACTCGGAAGCCTAGCTTCCAGGGTGGACGACACAACCGTCAGACAACACAAACACAATGGGTTTACGACACACCGGGTTAACACAGAATCGCTCAGTGTTAGTATAGGTGTAAAACAGTAAAATGTAACTTACGTTTTCCATTTTAACTTGCTACAAGTTCCACAATGCAAGCATGCAAGTAAACGGGAGGCGGGAGAGTTGGAAAAAGAGGCAAAAAAACACAGTTAGCAACAGTTAGTTTCAAACACGAAATCCCGCTGGGTTGACGGGTGATACTTGGGTGTCCGTGAGATAGGGAACATGGAGCAATGGTTGCCTAGAAGTCCGGCAAAACTCTATCAACACCGTCAAATGCAACTCGGGAGCACCTACATCTAGATAAAAGCTCATTATGCAAAATGCAAAATCAGCCAAAATTTTGTTAGAGGGCAAGAATCTGTGACTATATTCAATAGCCTCACATTACCGAAAATGAGTTTCCAAAATGCAAGTCAACATCATTCCTCAAGTTTGTTTTCTAGGAGGAGCAGAAATGCTGGAAGAAGTGACAGTATGAAGAAATTGGATGGGGAAACTGACGGTAGGTGTTTGGATAATATTACACTATTTTCAAAGGTCACACTCCTTATAAGCAGGGGGTTGCAACGCACCAAAAACCGTCTATCACACCGGTATTGGTAATCTTTGCTAAGCAGGACACATTTTAACATTTGCTGCACACCGCTAACCTCTTTACCAATGGTCGCATGTTGGAACAAAAAAAAGATGCACATGACCAAATTAATTGCAAGAAGCATTCTCAGGAAGTTCTCAGCTCTTGATAGAGCCAGTTAGTGAATACAGGGTGTACTAAGTTTAGAATGGCAACGAAGAGGAAAGGTGAATAGGAGTTGAACAAAGGTGCAAAGGTCTAGCGTTTGTAAGAGTGTCGTAAAAAGAGGTGGAAT
Organism: Kryphioiulus occultus; assembly: GCA_034687865.1. Taxonomy (NCBI): domain Eukaryota; kingdom Metazoa; phylum Arthropoda; class Diplopoda; order Julida; family Julidae; genus Kryphioiulus; species Kryphioiulus occultus. The sequence continues at coordinate 31,461 of JAQGAF010000172.1, forward strand.
CAGCTGCAGTGTTTCTGTAATGTTTAACTGTCTGTTTTGTAGGCAACGTGTTAGACCCTGGACCAAAAGGAGGAAACTAAAGCAATTTCGAACCTGCTCCGACACATTCCTTGGACAGGCAGATAAAACTTCTCGCCAGAGTTTAGGATTACCATTCTGGACATTCCAAAGAAAAAACCAGTTAAGCAGGTGAGGACAGTCAGTGTCAAATGACGGTGATAAATAACGACAGTCGAATCTTAAAAAGAGGTAAGGGTTTGGGAGGTAGAACTGAAATTATTCCCTAGAGTCAGTGTGTTAGTGTAGCAAGCACAAAACGGATGAAGCAATTACAATATCGACAAGCAACTGTATCATGGTGCATTTGACAATTTTCAGGTAAAAATGAATGCATTGTTCAACGTGGAATAATTTGGACCAATGACATCCCAGAGAGAAATATTTTTTACAAAACTAAACAAGGACTTCACTCGCAACATATGACATATTAAAATGGCAGTTAACCCATATTTCAAGATATAGGTCAAAATGAAATAATGCATTTTTATCGTAAAACTTGATTTTCCTTTCCAAATTAGCTACTAATTTCAACGAACGAGATTGAGGACAAATACTGGAAATTGGTGCGATCTCCTGAACTTATTTCAGAATTTTGGAAATTAATTTCATTAAGAGTGCACTTAGGTCTTTTCAGTGTACAATAGATCTGATTCAATATGTTCAATATACAAGGAGATCTGATTCAATATAGGAGATAATTTAGATTGATACAAACTGCCATTAGCATTTTCGAGTCCAGGTGGTTTAGAAAATAGTCCTTTAATAGTAATCCAATTATTTAATTAATGAAGCCACTACATAGACAGGTTGAGTTAATCAACCATTAATTATGTCAAGCAAGGTAATCTTTTGAAAATTACTTAATGGCTAAACTACTGTCCTTTTGACGACGCAGCAATTATTTCTCCCTCATCATTGCAATGTGTTATCCACATCAAGCTTTCCGATTCAGTTAAATTCAAATGTTGGAATAAAGCATTAAAAATCCCGTGAATTTCAAGGTTTGATTTTTGCCTGTTCCTACTGCATTTGTAGCATCTTGATAGATTTGGACCAATGCAAAGATGGGGGCCCTAGCACCCATTGACATTGTCAAATACATCATGGATATTTTAGAAAGTATACCAAATTTTGCAAATCAGAAACATGCATACATTGGGTGCTGATTATTTTTTATTCACCACATGAAAGTTCTTAAAAGGCCATTGCATGCTTTTGAAAAAAAATGCGTGCAAAAATTGTCATCTTTTAGACGCTAAAGTTGCATGACGAAAACAAACCGAAGAATCGACATAAAAAGACCAATGCAAATGTTAACTGGGGATGGATAACAGAGAAAAAAAAAAGAAAAGTTAGGGATATGCCATGCATGACTAGAGTTAAAAGTGCGCGACTACTAAGTGGTAGGTACGGTACATATCTAAAGCGTGAGAATCTTCTGAAGATGCGATAGTATGTCGTTCCGAAGTGGACGTGATCACCGAAATGGCTTGACTCAGAGCAGGGGAGATCTGATTGAGTCTCTGGTCACTGGCCCAAGGAAGAGGAGAAGATTCTTGGCTAAAAGGTGCACATATTAAAACCCATCGGAAATGAGTTCTTGGAACTGACATCACAGATAAATTTGCCGATTAGTTAGTGCAACAGCTCTTCAAAGGGCCCGTAACCCCAATTACTGATCCGTTAACTTATTGAGTGAATCATCAGTGACGGCAAGAGTGGTAATATATTCGAAAGAAAACCACAACCGGTTAGCATTAACTACTACAAGAGTAAGGAGTCTGATCCAGTACAGGAAGTACAATCTGATTTTCTTCTGAGGAAGATATTACAAGTGGCAGAGCAAAGTAAGTGGATAAAATACGGTAAAGAGATTGTGATAAGTGCAAAGGAAAGCTTCGAGCAAAGATAAACTAAGAGATAACTATTCAAACTCAAAGAAAGCTTAGATTCAGTCAATCACAGCCAATTGATATGACTTCTTAAATAAGAAAGATTGCAATCGGAAGTAATAGTCGTAAAACAGTTTCAAAGTGCATTTACGTTTGAAGTGGGTTAAAGGAAGTCTTAAAGGAAATGCAACTAGACGAAGCCGGGCGAAATGACAAATAAATAATTATTAACTTTCCTGTTACAAATTGAAGCTCATTATATGGTAATGAGATGCGCAACTGGGGGATAACTAAACTGCCAATTTAGGAAGATATCGCACCCAATCAAAGCACAAGAAAAAAGATTGAATTATTTTTAGGAAAATTAATCTGGTGAATTAGAGTCAATTAAAACTTACTGACGAATCAATCGCTATTGCTGATATTATTGACGAGTAAAGGTTTACAAATAATTTTTTTTAGCAACCAGGGATTGTGACAATCCTAACTTATTACCAATTTTGGATTTGTTAAAATTATCCTCCAAGACAATTGGAGCATTGTTCAAAAATTTGTTAGCAAAAACCAGAATAATGAACAATACAATTTTCAATCAAAAAGCAAATAATTAAAGATTTGAGTCTGATAAATGGACAGGCCTGCCAATATTAATCAGTTGCAATACATTTCCAAAATATGAACCAATCTTGTTAAACGCTTTTAGGGTGAAAATTAAAAATACGACGAACTACTGCGCAAAGAGTTATAAGGGTAATAACTTCCCACATACCCTGCATGGATTGGCGATCGAGATATATCGATGTTGTCAGGCACATAATTTTCAGTGAACTGAGCATAACTATGCTGGATGTGCTGGGGTGACAGCTGCTCTTCTTCGGTGGTAATAGGTGCTAAAAATTGGAACATTTCAGAAAAGTTAAGCATGTTATCAAGACGACAATAGTCCCATCCATTTAACTAAAAGTTGGATCTGTTTACTACATTATCTATTTTAGCGACACACTGGAATTTATTTTATAAATTGGCAAAAAAAGAAGCGAATTTCTATGTTCAATTTATCATAATAGGGGGGTGTCACAAATGAAGTACATGAGAAAAGGGTGGGGTGTCTAAAAACACGTGAAGCAGATTAACCAAAGTCTCCATTTATGGGGGCATGTATAAAAAATTACTGTACATTAGACATGCCAAAAGAAGGTCAACTGAGAGAAAAAAGGAAGTCTGCTTTTTATTTTTTTAAACAAAATGAGTTCGCATGCAGATACATTTTTCAGATTAAATATTAAATGTTTCAGGTCATATTTTCGAATTTTCTTTGATTTTTAATAATTTCATGTTTTTGAAGCGTTTTGAATATTTAAAATATAATTCAGAAATTGGTAAATAACTAAAAGAAGCACTATGAACGTATTAATTGGAGCAGTGTTATAGTAAAACATTTTTTTACATTGTTCGTGCAGTTGTCATTGATATCAAACACGAAATTAATGGTTGGCAAATGTGAAATTTCATTACATTCCAAATATATATATATATATATATCCTTAAATTATTATGCCACAGGTTTAGAAATAATCTGATTTAGCCTTACTTATGATAAATTAAAATACCTTGAAAATATGAGCACAGTGTAGCACTAGCTCAATTATATTTTCTTCAAATAGGACAACAAAAGCATTTTGTTGAGCATTAAAGTTGAGATAATGCAGTAACGTCGGAGCTCATTTTGTCTACCCTACAAAGATAATTCGAAGACTTACCTGACATTGATTCTTTCATCAGTTGAGATTCAATCCTCTCGTCCCTCGTTGGGTCAATTGGCAGCGAATCGTCTCCCAGAGATTTCATTTCATCAACAGTCAGATAGCGGTATGACTGATCCCCGAACATAGTATCTTCCCCTACTGTTATAAGAAAAAGGACAATGTGATTCCCTGTGAGAAAAGACTTCAATATTCATCCATGTGGCAATGACACAGTTTAAGAAATGAAACCTTGCAATCTTAATAAACATGATAAAGTCTTCATAATTGGCGAGCGGATTCTATATTAATTTTACAATTAATTAACCGCCTAAAAAGCTGTGTAATAAAAGAATGAAACCAGTCCCATTTGACTTCCTTTCACTTTTAAACAGTCTCACCAGAATTCCAAAGTTCGCTGCCGCAAAGTTTATTCAAGATAATTTTTACTATATTTGATTGCCGCTAGGGTGACCAAAGGATATCGTAAGTTGATGCAAAATTAGTATAATTCGAGAAATGACGAGTAACAGCCAGAGAATTTGATAGCAGTTAGATGCATGTTAGTTAGCTCTAATTAATCAGAATACTGTTCAATAAGTATGAGTGGAAAATCAGCAATCACAACTTTCCTGCAACAAACAGCTTTTAAAGTCTAGGCAACACGATGCTAGCCAAATAAAAATAAAGTAAAGAACGGATAGGGCACACGTGCAAATTAAGGGGGGAAAAAGGTCAAGGATAGTCATACAAACAAAGAGCGCAGGCATCGAGCTAATGATAATTAAACATTAAGGTGAGAAAGCAAAATATTTGAAGAACGACCAAGCTCAAGTACTGTATTTGTATATAATGTGTGACAGAATAGGTTTAGTTAATGTCGAAGGTCATGCATATTCGATTCACCTTTGTACAAAAATGTATTACAAACTGGTAAAATAGATGCTTGCAATTAACCTTAGATCAAAAAGATGATTATAAGGATGGCAACATTTTTCGAATGTTTCATTTGAAAGTTCAATTATTTAACGTAGAAGATCTACAAGGCATTTACAGTTTTTTCTAATAATTCGGATGGCTAGGGACTTAAGAAAGCATTGATGATTTTGACTCACCACCGTGCATCAACAAATATTCGGACTTAAGTTGTGTATACACTTTATAACAAAACATGTTTTACAGCTAAGTTATACAACTTGTTTGAAAATGAACAGAAAAATGTGATTTAATATCTTGTAGTATTGATGACCAAGATTACGTGGGTGTTACATAACAAGTTGTACAACAGTTTAAAATTAATTTGTTATATAATGTAAACGCACCTTTAAATTCTAAATAATATGATATGGCATACATGTACATGAACAGTATAGAACATCAGGGTGCACCCAGAGATGAAATGTTCAACTTCTCTGACTTTTCCAGGTGTTAAAACAAATTTCCCTAACTGCCGAAAATGCAAAAGTATGGCATATGCCAACAAAAGGAATGGTGTTATACATAAACGAAATAGCACACAAATTTAGTTCGTTTTGAAAATTGACAATTGCATTATTAATTTCTGCTATCGAATTTCTTGTTTTCCATTTTTTTTTCCAATTTCCTTGACATTTCCAGGTTTTCCAGGTCTGGGCGAACCCTGTGCAATACCGTACATTGTTGTTTCAGCACTTTCGCGTCTCACAAATTTGGCCCTTTGAAGCCATGGAGAATAAGGCACGATGTTTAACTTACACAAAGACCTATTTCCAGGTTTTGTCTGTACTGTTTGTATCGTATTGTTTGTTCATCATGTTGTACTATGTAATCATGATTTCAATTAATCTACACTGTATTATGACCACTGGCAAGTTACAACACAAGTCAATGGAAAAGGTCATTGAGACTGATATTATACTATCCAAGTTTCAACCATTCCACAAGTGTAGATACAAGGCAACAGGGAATAATTTTCGACTTATTTAGGGGCATTTAATTTCCATGACAATTATGACATGCAAGGCCATAAAGCGAGCTTGGCTGGATGAACCATGGCCATCATTTTTGGCCTTAGCAGCTCAGGATTATGAAAAATGACTAGAATAGATGACAGTTAAGAGATAAATAAGGTAGTTAGTATAGAGGTGGTAAGTGAGATTCAAGAAGCAGGCTTCAAGGGACAGCCAAGTGATTGAGACTTACACGTGAGCAGCTTTTCGCCTTCATAATAAGGAAGATAGACGTGAGTTGCATGAGTGGGCTTTCCATAGATGGCCGAATCCATGTAATCGTCACCTGCGCATAACAATTTAAGGAGCCCCATTCAGCTACATGTTTACCACGGTAACAAAGCCCCGTACCAGACAGTTATGGCTCCAACCTCGGCAAAACGATTTTTGAGTGTTCGAAATTGCTTTGTTGGAAGTTGGAAAATGGCTAGTATTCCCGATTCACCATGCAATTAAAAATAATACAAATTACTTCAGCAGTAGTGGGTTAGCAATTAATATTGCGCACGCTGAGGGATGAGCGGGGATCTCGATTCTTCGAGAGGACTAAGCTGGGGTCAGAAAACTGGTTGCAGGCAAAAGGTCAAAACTGCATCCAGAAGTCCCAGAATTGACGGAAGGGGTGCTATAGCCCAGAAATTGGAAAGATCAAAATGCATGCATTTTCACCTACGAACCACCACGAACGCCAGAAAATAGCATGCGGTAAAAATTAGGGCAAGTAACATTTTCAGTGCAAACCGTTAATTTCCGTTTAAAAAACCAAGTACCAACCGTTCCAGACTTAAAACGAAGGGACGAATAACATGCAAATGAGCCCAATTTCGTTATGAGCATATGTCAATATCCTAGCTGGGTTTTCAACGTAATTCCATTACATTACTTTTACATGCCAGAATAACGCCTTCGTTCATTCTAAATTCGGGAAAGCCAATGAAGACTAATTCATAACCAAGGCCCTCAATTAGCACACTCGTATGCAGGTCTCATACGGTCAATATCTGTCACAATTGCATCCAATTCAAAGAATGAAAGTTAGTATCTTGGGCTTAAAAACTGGCAGTGTATTAGCTTTAGCCAGTAATTCTTAATTTTAATCATAAAAACTACTGCATGTTAAAAGCAATTTCAACATTCAATCATTGTTAGTTGCAATATTGAAAATATAATACTGACTTCTTTGACTAGGGTGTGGCGATAAAGATCGCTGCATTTATCATTGAAAAGACAATATTTTCATTATACATGTAATACATGGAATACGATTGACTTAACTTTTAAATATAAAGGCCATCGCCGTTTGGTTTTACTTGAAATGATTCTGGTATACATAAATCAGACAGCTAGTTGACATTTTTTTAATTAAATCAAAACACTCATGTGGTGTCAGATAATTCTAATCTAAATATCTAAGCAAGGAAAACTGTCAATTCGAATGATATCGTGGTAAGAGTAGAGGTGCAGATTCCCAAATGGCCACAAATTTGTATGTGGAGTTTAGTGTTGTGAATTGAAGAAGTAAGTGTGAGAAGCATGATATAAGATTTTCAGGCAGGAAGTATATAGGTAACAGCATGCCTGTATTGGTCAGAAGTTTTTCGTTAATAATGTAAAAATAATAACCATGGATACATATGAAGACAGAGAGCAGTGTCAAGTATCAGGCATGCAACCATATCATACATAGTGTCAATAAAAAAGCAGTGGTAGAAGGAGAAACTTAATAATTCCAAACAAGCCATAAAAATTAAGTTCCAGTTGAATGGATTATTAAAAGAACAAAATACTTTAACATTATTTCAATACTGTCACAGAAACCATTTCATCAGCCTGGATGCACTATTGTGTTATACATGTACAGTACATGTAATGTAATTTTGATCTACTGTACAATTAATTAAACAGTTTAGTACAGCTATAATGTAACAATACAATTTGATTAAGGGAAGATGAGAAACGGTTTCCTTCCTTCCCATAACCAAATGTACAATCAAACAGTTAAAATTTAAACAAAATGGACTATTCTAGCTTTTTCTGAATTTTACATTTGATTTGTATGATCAGAATGATAAAATGATACATCTTCGATCACAACAATGACTAACAAAGAATTAATTTAATTTTTTTTTTTTTTTTGTATATTTTTAACTACTATGCAGGTACGCTGCAATAAGAAAACTTCAAAACTACCATAATTGAATCCAAATTAAAATAACAACTTTGATGTTTTCCGAATTTAAACCCATTGACAAATGTTTCATGTCATTAATTAAATGAACCACGCACAAACATTCCAACGAAATCAAACTAATATTGAAAAAGAATTGAGCAGTCGAAATATTTGAGTAACAAGCATAAATTAAGCAAGAATATCTTTGACTTACCCCCTTCGTCCTCCGAATCGCTCATGAATGTTTCCTGCATAGTTTCTGGAGCAACAACCTTGTATTTCTCCTCAGTGATGGTCGTAGTTGTTGTTGTGATTATGGTTTCAGTAACCACTTTAAGAGTTTCGACGACAGAGATGTATCCCAAGCGCTGGGCAATTGACAAGGCAGTTTGCCCTTGCTATTGCAAACAAATCATAGACATGTTGAAGACAAATTCGCTCGTAATTATTACAAAATAATAAAAAAGTAAGCCGAAATTCTTCCAAAATAACTTGATACCGATTGCACTTACGTTAGTTACAGCATTAGGTGATGCCCTGTGCTCAAGAAGCAAATTAATGATGACTGAATGTCCTTGTTGCGCAGCTTGATGCAAAGGTGTGTATCCCAACTAAAATAGGAGAAGTAAAAATGATCAAATGAATTGATAACTAATATGGCTTAGTTATGTGAAGGAAAACATAAAACTATGCTTACAGCAGTGACAGCATTGACATCCACGCCATGTTGCAACAGGAATCGCACCATGTTCATTTGTCCAAAGTGACAAGCAACGTGCAAAGGTGTGTAACCAGCCTAATTGGAAAGACACAAAGATCAGACATTTATGGAATCGGCAATTGTTTCTTACGTCTGAAGGAATTTTATTATCATTTCTCAATCGGTAAACATCGTACAAATTGATCATTGTTTAGCCTGATGTGAGCAGTTTTGAAAATGAAAGCATAAAATATAGCTCTAGAAATTTAGACATTAGACAAAGTAATCTGGTATTAATACTAAGTTTACGATATGTCCAATAATGTTTTCAAGAAATCAGATTAAGTATCATTGATTTTTCAACATAAATTTTATAAGAATTCAAAGAATCTAATTTAAGCTTTTCTAATCTTGCCTAGTAATCTCATAAGTGATTGAATCTAGAATGACATAATCGGTGTCGAATCTGGTATTACTGCAAATTAACCGATGAAATGTGGTCACGATTTACCCATAACATTTTGCGGGTAGATGATCATTTAATTTCAAGAGTGCAAAAAGGTATAAATTGCTTAAATTCAGTATGTAAAATACAATATAAACACTTTGCCTCCCAGTTTGAAGTTGAAACAACTCGTATTAGTTTAAGAAATCAGTACCTTAGTTTTGGGATCGATTTCTGCCCCGCTTTTAACCAAAATGGCTGCCACATTAACACGGTCGTCTTGAGCGCAAAGATGCAACGGTGTGAGTCCATTCTAGAGATAAAACAAAACATTATCGCATTTGATTTGGAAAACCGCCTAAGAAAGAAAATTAAAAATTCTTACCTTTGCTTTGGCGTTGGGCTCAGCATGGTGCTCAAGAAGTAGGGTACTCATATCAGTGTGTCCTTCTTGTGCCGCCAAATGCAAAGGACTGAAGCCAGCCTAATAATTCAAATTAAGCCAATTTAAATTAAGCTCATTCGAGATTTAAATTAAGCTCACCGACGTTTTGGGGTCGGTGTCAAAAATTTACCTTGGATTCTGCATTGGCTTTAGCGCCGTATTCCAGCAAAGTTGTTGCAATGTCCATTTGATTCTTCTTGGCAGAAATGTGTAGAGGAGTGTAACCATTTTTGGCAGTGGCATGAGGAGAAGCACCCTTGTCCAACAGCAAAAGTGCCACATTTTGATGGTCGTAATGGGCAGCTACATGTAGCGGAGTAACTCCATTCTGACATTGAAGAAAATTTAAAAGCAAGTATTAAAAATCAACATTTTAAATCCACATCATGTCACGTCAAGGTAATGCTGCTATATCGATTACATTTAGTTGTAATTGAAAAGGCATACCTTTCCTTGAGCATCGACTGGTGCATCCCGCTGAAGCAGAAGACGTGCAACTTTCATGTTACCATATTTCGCAGCAAGATGCAAAGGAGTAAATCCTTTCTACTCAATGCAAAACAAAATCAGAAGTTAATCAATGTGGATGTACAACAAATATTTCTATCCAAACTCAAATTTAGCACAAATTCTGAGACCTTGGTGGTGGCTGTGAGGGCAGCTCCATGTTCCAAAAGAACAGCAGCTACATCATCCTGTTCCTCCTTGGAAGCTATGTGAAGTGCAGTGTACATGTCTTTAGTGGTTGCATCTACAGCAGCCCCATGTTGCAGAAGGAGGGCAGCAATATCCGAATTTCCTAGTCGTGCAGCAATGTGTAAAGGTGTTTGCTGTTCCTAAATGATTGAAAAGAAATCAAAACAACTCATGAAATCGCAACCAAATCAGATTCATTTTTCCCATAAAATAATTTACTAGTCTACATGCTGAACGAATGTAAAAATTAAACTAAATCAATTACAATATGCAAAAAATGAATCAAAAATAACATTCATCATTTTCCATGCAATCGCAACATGGAATTGACATTGAATCTAAAGAAAAATGTCGTGTCACAATAAGAAATGCAAAACATACGCGTGCTCTAGCATCCACGTGGGCCCCATTGCGCAGCAGGATTCGAATGATGTCGATTTGGTTGGCCCGAGCTGCTAAATGAAGTGGTGTTTCTCCACGAACTGTTGGAACATCTGGATTGCTCCCATGTTGAATCAGGTAAATGACGATATTCATGCATCCCATGAAGGAAGCGACATGAAGTGGCGTAAGTCCAGACTACATAAATGGAACAAGACAGCAAATATTAAATTTCAATATTTTTTGTTGTAAAATTTCACAACATCTAGCAGTAAAGAAGACACACATTCCCCCATCCAGACAGAGGAATTTTACGATTCAAGCAAACTAATACCTCAGTCGTGGCTTCAATTGACGCCCCGTGTTTCAGGAGAAGTTCCACCACTTTAATTCGGTTCTTCTTGCACGCAATATGTAAAGGTGTAAATCCGTTGAGAGCCCTAGAATTGGGATCAGCCTTGCGGTCTAGCAGAAGTTTCGCCACCCTGACGTGACCACAATGTGCGGCAACGTGCAGAGCTGTTAGGTAATCCATGGTAACATCGTCGACGGGGACTTTGTGGTACAGCAAGATGCGGGCGCTGTCCACGTGATCACCCTGAGCAGCCATATGTAAAGGCGCCAAACCGTTCTAAATTATACAAAGTAATAAGTTAAAAAGCAGAAAACCCCAAAGTCAACCAATGATAGTAATACGATAATTAAAATATTTAGTTAAATTGGGCGTTTCTGCATAGACATCCTTTATATGGAATTAACTGGATGATCTTATTTATGCATCAAGTTCATACATCAAATCCAGGTTTGCGTACCTTAGTTTTTGCTGTCATTCCAGCACCTTTTTCTAGCAGTAGATCAACCACTTGATCATGCCCACTTCGAGCAGCACAATGCAATGGTGTTAAACCATCCTGACAAAGAAAAATACAAAGTACAAAGTTTTCGTTAATGCCAAAAATGTCAGCAACTTATAAACTAAACAAACCACAGATGTACATGTAGTTGGTTCAAATATATTTAACAGCTAACATTTAAAACTTTTAGCTCATTGACTCCCTGCATATGCGTTTCTTAAATTTGCTGACAGCAGTGTAAAGTTAAGAATTGATTGGAATTGTGATCAATAGGGGGTGTCAATTCTAAAAAATAATTGTAATTGAAATTTCCTAATTGATGTGTCTGTGTGCATATGGCTACCAAAACCTGACAAACCGGTTTTGGTAGTCATTTGCAGATGCGCACACCAATTAGTCAATTTTAATAAAAATTATTTTTTAGGATTGACACTCCCTAATGAATTTCATTATTTTGCATGTCTACTATTGAGAGCTACTGACTTTCTTCAAACAAAATCTTCATGTAAAAATCTGGTTTCTTTTGATAAAGTCAGTCAGAATCTTTCAATAATATATCGCTTTTACCTAAATGCGTGCTGGCATATTATACGCGTGTAGAAGTGCAAATACAAAGTTGTACATACCCTTGTCTTTGAATCGATGCTGGCATTCTTTTCCACAAGGAGGGACACCATGTTGGTTTTTCCCCATTTTGAAGCAACGTGAAGAGGCGTGATATTATGCTGCAATGGATTGTAGATTAAAGTTAACCTAGTATTATTTGCATTCACACTATGGCAGGTAACTTCGTGAGCATATTTGCCCAAAATGGAGAAGAATTCAGGAGCATGATTTGCCTACCTTAGCTGTGTAATTGACGTCTGCCCCTCTTTGAAGAAGCAGATTGGCAATGCTTTCGTTACCATAATGAGCAGCAATGTGCAGAGGTGTAAAGCCACTCTGAAAGACAAACAATGGTAAGCTACTGCACTAGACACATTTACCATAGCGTTTTCCCATGGTGCATTTCAGAGAAAATCTCACCTTAGATGTGACATCGGGATTATGATCGTTTTGGAGTAAAAGGGCTGCTGCCTTGCAATCATCCTTTTTGGATGCAATGTGCAGTGCCGGCAATCTGACTTTGCCCCTCGTGTCATTCTCTAACAGAACTGTGACAACCTTATCATGGCCTTGTTGGAGGGCCACCGCAAGTGGTGTAAACCCATCCTAGAAGAATTAAACGTTAAAGAATTCAATATTGATGCTAGATATTTTGAAGCGATTACTGTGTCGGAATGCTGTAACTCACCTCAGTTGCGAGACTCTGGTTGGCTCCGTTAGAGAGCAAGAATCGAACAACATTATCGTGGTTTTCTTGGGCGGCCATGTACAGTGGCGTGAAGCCATTCTGGGACTGAACGTTAACGGAAGCTTCATGTTGGACTAATATTTTAACTATTTCTTCTTGTCCAGCGAGGGAGGCAATGTGTAAGGCTGTGTTTCCCTTCTGCAACATGATTGCAAGAAGAAATGCCATTAGCTTTGACTAGATAAAGGAAGTTTGTGTAAATTTAAAAAGAAGAATCATGGAAATTTGCCTTGGTGGCAGCATCAACATTGGCGCCCCTCTTTAACAGTTCTGTAACGACATTCACGTGGCCTTCTTTTGAAGCCAAATGTAAGGCATTCAATCCATTCTGCAAAAAAATGATTATCATAATTGGTCAATTGCAGAACACGATCCAGCTAATTACGTGGAAATGAAAAAATGTTACACAGTATTGTTTAGATGTAAAGACATCGAGAAAGACACAGTTTATATCAAACAATTATGAACTCAAACTATTTTGGAAAGTCGTTTAAGAGACGTTTTAAAAACGAATCGTAATAATGTTGGACCAAATACGAAAAATTCAGTAAACTATGAAACTGAAGTTATCTTCGGCATAGCATTGTGCATTCGACTTGATAGTCAGAGAATCGTTCCAGTAATGAAAGAAGAAATGTTAAAAGTTGAAACCATCAGGGCCAAACTATTTATTGAAACAATATGCATTGAATATTTTTGCAATTGCTTCAAATGCTTTGAATCTACAAGCTCGTATGATCATTCATGTGGTCAAAAATTGTTTGAACTTCAAACGCAAGCAAATGCAATATTACATTGAGGAATTGTTTTCAGGGATTCGTCAAGCATCATTGCCAATACGGTATTTCTTTCCCGAATCGTCTAATTAATAATTTCTCTACATTTTAAACAAATGAAAGCCGGCTAATTTACACTATAAAAGTGTCGTTGCTTATCTTACTATTGCGATAAAATGACCTTTAAATCCAGTGTTTTATCGCCTTGAGGAAGAAATTACGCTTTCAAGACTCACTCAGCCATGTACATATCGTTGGAAACTGTGACCAGCTATGCGAGGCATGAAATTAGTATTTTTATCAGTCTCCAACTATTGACATCAATATTCCAGCAAGGTCTATTTTCAGAGCTAGTTAAGTTCACTTGGTTTGCATAGATCTAATTACAAATTAGAACTACGGCAATTCCCAGCATCAGGTGAAAATGAAAGAGCAAGCTATGGGCCATAGAATAACCCATTTGATCTTTTTACTGAACGAGCTTTTTTCATGACTCCTACTGCGGCGTTTCTTGCGGCTCCACAGAGAAACGCCACTCCACAGAGGGGAAATGATAGTTTGGCATTTCAAAAATCAATAATTACACAGACAATGCTTCTAAACGCCTTGGTCAACAAGCCCTGCAAAGCCTATGTCGCTGTCCGTGCCAAAGTGTTTGTCGAGTGGTAGTGCATCGATGCAATGTTCGACATACATGTAAATATAATGTCAGCTTTGCTACGGATGCAAAATCATAAGGGCATGGATTGGTCGCAGAATTCACCATCGGTGCATATTTTAAGCTCGTAGAGCAGCCAGCAGGCGTGGGTAAACAAATCGAAAGGGATGGATTGACAACACGCAATGCATGTAAACCAGATGTGACATGAGTCACTGAAATCACCTAGTAGGTGTCATTCTCCCAAATGAAACCACTTTGCATCAGTTTAAAATTGGCGAGCGATGGATCTGAATAACAAGTCGATGCCTTTTGAAATGCTCATTATCATCCCACTCAGAATGAGGCTGAAAGAGCGAAAAAACTGGTCATTTGGTCAATGCATTCAAATGCAAAAAAGCAGAAACGTTAGATTTTTGCTGCCCTCATGGCGCTTTTATGAGGTCGTTGACGTGGATAACGAGATGACGCTGCAAATAAATTGGTAAGCTCAACTCAACAAACAAGACCAGATGCAGGTTCACTAGGGGCGCTGGATAATAACCGGTACCATGATGATGCAGCTGGACAGGTAATTGCAGTGACCGGTGACCGGTGTGCGTTTCAAATAAAATTAGATGCATCAATAGAACGTGCAAAAAGGGTAGTTACTCACCGCATTGCTCGTGTTTATATCGATGCTTCCTTTCAAGTATTCCAAGACCTTATCAAGATTTCCTGCTCGGGCCGCACGCAAAAAATTTGCATTGCCGTCCGTCTGTAAAGAAGGAAAAGAAATAAAATTAAGCTACGTGTAATCAATGAAAAGCCTCCTTGTTATTTGGAATTCAATGTCTGCACTCTACAGAATATATTTGGAACTTGGAAGATGCAAGGCGTGACTTCCAAGTTCATGCAAAAATAAAATATAGTTTATGCTGGATTTATCAGTTTACACACTTATTGTTTTCTTCGATCCCCTCTGTACATGTACTTGATGGAACATATGCTATCAGTTTTCATTGTTAAAATCTCCTCTTACCACTATTCAATAATTACAATCATGTTCTAGAGCATGATTGGCAGGGTAGCCTTATGGGTAAGCCTACAGTGTACATGTAGGTGGATTATATTCCCCAATCGACTATATCAACAAATACCGTTTCTGGTTTGAAAAGCTAACATGTAATGCAACTGATTTCTTGCATTCTTATCTTTTAGTGACAAATGTTCCGAATGAAATTTTTCCAAGATTACCAGAATGGTAGAATGGGTTATTTATTCCACCGAGTCAATGGCATGTACCAACTTGAAATAATTTTAAAAACTCAACCAAAACTGACCCGATTGTTATAGCATTTGATACAAATGGTGAGAATGCGTTACCCTACAAATTGCGAATTTCAGTTGGTGCTCAAAATGTAAATTCCTTACCGTCCCAACATAAATTTTCGTTTTATTTTTAGAACTTCGACCGCCATTTTTACTTCTTTCACATTTAGTAGCAGACAAATTACAGTAGCATGAAGCGTCACCTGGTGCAAAAGAAGACGCGCCAAATTCGAAATTTCAAAAAGGCAACAGCTATCATAATTCACCAAATGTAATATTAGACGGGTCATTTTCGGCAAATTTTTTAAAATTTAAAGGGTTTCTTTGCCTCACGACGTACAATAAGCAATGGGCAATTAGATAGATCAAAACGATCGCTTTCAGTTCGAAGAATTCGTCAGATTTGCCTGAAAATGACGATGTAACCATTGCTCACTTTCTGGATGCTTTCTTGGAATTATCACTAGCGAGACTTTACTATGAAACAGCGTTAACTGAAATGGATGAAGCGTTCGTAAAAGCGAGAAATGGACAAGGGCTACCCATCACGAAGATTCAGTCACCCCCATTTGAAGTTCCATGAAAGATTCAGCAGCATCAGCCACTGCGTCGAAATTAGCATGGAAATGGGATTTTTTACACAGGTAATAAAAACTGAAAAGGTCCATTAGCGTCGCCATTGGCTCTGCAGTCGTTCAGAAACTTGCAAAGTTATGGCTACGCTGACATCGGATGTGCAGGAAATCGTCACTGCAACAGCTGCGATATACGCACAAAAAGGATAGTTTACTATTTAATGAAGATCATAATAAAAAGATTTAGCAAATAGTATGCAAATTAGGAATATGATATTAGAAAACAGGCTGCTGCGCTGCCCCAACACGATCTTTTCATACTACATGCAGGCCTACAACATAAATGACAATCACTGTGAACCTAATAGCAAACATATGTATATACATGTTCTTTTAGATATTTATGTAGTTTGCCATCATTTATATAGTGTCCTATAAACATACTGTATATCGTATAACGCGAAGTATGATGTCAGGTGTAAAACGTACTGTAACTATGCACTGAATCATGCACTTGCGTCAGTACAGTATTGTGTTTGTAATTAATTTTTAATGAAAAGATAAACCTGATATCTAATCATGGTTTATCTTATAAAACGACATTATTTATTTCTAACTACACAACTGAAACATTGCTAATTTTCGCTTTAATGCAGTATTAAGTTAAGTCAAATAATCTCCAGCTTAAAAAGGAAGAGAAAAAACATCTTGGTACCACGCTTCCTATAAATTCACTTTTTGAGTTATGTGACTTTTGAAAAACGTGTGCTTAACTGTACCATACGCGTATAAATGCAGCACAATTTGAACCTGAAATCTTTTACCTTACAAAGTAAGTGTTATCATCATATAACTAAGCCAGCTATTGCCATCAATTCAAAGGCATTTCCAGCAGATACAACTTTAATTACATACAAGCTTTGCTGCCCATATATTATTCAGGCCTGAAGAATTTATTATGGCGTATGATGGGTGAATAATTTATGAACACCATGTAATAACCCAACAGATGCCGTGCATTTTAGATTATACTGTATTTCAAAAAGCACGTAATATATACAGCAGCATGTTTAATTTGTTTTCGAAAAGGCGAAATTTCTTATCCATTTCAAGAAAAAATTAAAAACTATAAGGTATCATTTAAGAAAAATATTTGTTGATTTTGACGGTAACCAAACCTGGCCGACAAATAGTCATTTTGGTGGTCACAATACATGTTCATGTACACTGACATTTTACATTGAACATTTGATAATCACAATACATGTACATGTACACCGACATTTTACATTGAACATTTGATAATCACAAGGGAGAAATTCGTTGTCTTTAAAATTAATGTCATTGCACACATGTATAGTAGAGTATAACCCACCTCACTCTTTGCATAAAAGAGTATTCCCCCAATACAAAGTTCTTTCATTGCTAAAATACTTTCCTGGCATTGTGACAAAAAATTTCAACAGGAAGTTTAGATATACGAAGTATAGAATTTGTTTCAGGATTCACAATTGCACTGCGCATCTGCAACTACATTGCATAAATGCATAAAACATAGCCTAACAATAAATCTGCAAATAAAGTCACAAATGCCCATACTCTAGCTATGTTTCCAAGAAATGTTTTCTTCCAGAAGAGCGACCTTTTTCTTCGTACAACTGAAGGATGAAAAGCAAGCCTCTCAAAATATATTTATGAAAGAGATGTAATCAAACAGAAATTGTCAACAGGCTCATAACCCAGTAAATGCTAAAAATTGATCTCCGTTTGTGTGTAAATGCCATACAAGTTTTCCTGCATGCAACACATAATTTCGCTGTATGTTTTTTTGTAGTGAAGAAAGAAACGGAAATAAACAATTCTTTAAAGAATAGAGCGTTCCTATTTCACTTTTACGACGTCATTTTGCAGTTTAGTCGTAGTTTACCATTTGGCCTTCTCAACCAAAATAAAAACTGGTTGCAAAATGAACCGCTTTGCCTTTTAAACTTTCATAATTATATGAAAAGACCTGACAGGCATTCTCTAGCCAATTTCCCATTAGGAATATTCAAATTTAATTAAATGATAACATATCACCCTGCCATAAAACCAATTGTGAGAGAATGTAACATAATTAATGAATCCACTTCAACAGCTCTCATTCCAATAAAATAAACGCTATCTGCATACGTGTGATTAGTTTACCTAAGCAATACTTTCTCAAAACCACTGCCACCAATGTGGCATATGTGGCAAGTAAACTTTGATAATAATAATGATAGTGACATTTTAACACCATATAAAAATGTAATTTCTCCACCTCTCTGTTGACTAACCATGCAGAATACATGTATTATGCACCCTAGCCTCAGTAGTGACATATATAGCAAATATTTTCAATTTCCAATTTTAAACTTCCGAAATTTTCGGCGACTGTTTACAAACTTGCCACTCTTAAAAATTGCAATTTTCAGTTACGTCACTATTGAAGCAAGGATATGATTGCGTGGCAAAAAACAACAGACAAAACCCACAAAATTTCAGTGTTACTTATGGTTTTTTCCTTAAACAGAGTACTCCCATAAGTAAATTTTTCCATTTTCCTGACTTCCCTGCCCTAAATATACTTAACACTGATTTAATGCAAAATTATGGAACATTGCAATGTAAGAAATGCTATATTTACTGCTTATTAAACGCCATAACAACAGCAGATGTTAGCTTATGATTAGCTTGTTTTTTAAACAAAGTACAAAATTGATTACTGGATGATTTTATGCAATGCTCACCCGTGTGACTCCTCTAGACTTCTGTGCTTATAGTATTTCGTAACTAGCTAGTTTAAAGCAAATGTTGAATTTCCATGACTAAAATGTTTTTTTCAATTTCCCTAGCAATTTCAGTTTCTCCAGATTCAGGGGTACCTCAGAAATAGCATATTCTCTGCGCACTTATATTAAACTTCAAGGAAGATAATGTCACTAATTTTACCACCAAGAACAAATTTTGAAAAATAATCGGTCATAATTTGGTTTATTTCCTGCTCAAAATGTGCACAAAATATTTATATTTCAACTCTCATGGAGTAGTTTAATGACACTTGAACTAAATGTACGATCTCGTAGCTGTCGCAATTAATCAATTTCATTTTGTTGTTTCTTAGTTTTTTGTGTTTTTCTGGGTTTTTTTTGTCCTAAGCCAACCCACCCTGACTTAACCTAATACAGGGTTCCCCCAAAGGCATTTTCAAATTACCTGACTTTTCCAGGTTTTCAAACAATTTCCATAACCAACCTGACCGCAGAAAATGCAAAAATATGACATACCAATGTATGGAATGTTATATGTATTGCTTATTATATAATGTATAAACAGGGGATAGAACACAAACTTTCACAAGAAAATAGCAAATTTAGCTTAGTTTTTAAATTTTATTTTGCAGAATTGCTAGTCATCTCTTAATTTTTATGCTAACCAACAACCAGGTATGCAAAATCTGTTATCGATTTGTTGAATTTCCTTGACTTTTTCAAAGTAAATCAATTTTTCTCAAACTTTCCCAGGCCGTTTCAATTTTCCTGACTTTTCCAGGTTTTCCAGGTCTGTGGGAACCGTGTAATAGCCTAAAATAATTTACTTAGCTGCCCCTAATGACAGGCAATCACTACTAGCCAAATAGCAGTTAGAAGAAGTCCACTATAAGAGCAGGGCATACTTGAAATCATGACCCCCTTAAAATTAAGCCGAGAAAAATTATTTTCATTTTGTCCGTATTGCGGCAGCTGGAACATTCATTACTACATTACTAAACTGTACTCATCAAGTAGACTTCAGAAATATACCATATGTGCACATTTTGGGCAGAGCATAATCATGTAAAGTTCAGTCTAATCATCTTCCGACATCGGTGTAAAATCAGATGGCAACTTACTCATTTTTGACGAAAAAACAGTCGAATACCAACAACTACAGTGAAACAATTCTTCATAAAATCGTCTCAATGTTACCAGTTATTTTTCCACCCAGAATTATTCGAAGAACATTAAAGTCCCGTTTCATCCCAATGCCAAACTGATAAGCAATAGTGAATTTCGCTGTTTGTAATATTAATCGCCCATTTGCAACAACAAAGTCATAACTCAAAATCCATGACTATTGAGTTATTGGTACAGGGGTAAGGGTTATGAAGTATTTTTGAGTGGGTTTTCTTATGAGTAATACGGTTCATCAAGGCTTGTCATTTCTTCAGTTTTATTTTAGTGTCTTCCATTGTGTTGCATTGTATTTTTAAACATCCAATAAGATTAGACTGGCTTGTTCTATCCTGTCTTATTTCAAGATGGCGTCGCATGCAGGCCACCGCCTGCAGAAATACACCGCAAGTGCGTGGATGAAAGCGCAACTATTTTTGCGTTAAAATAGAAATTGATTGCAGGAATCAATAGCCCTATATATAGCCCAGGCAAGCGAAACTGGGTCTCAAATCCGGATAATATTTACGCACGAACGCAGGGTTTTTACATCCATTGTGAGTAGGTGTAAAAACGAGGAAACTGTATTTTTCTTTCCTTTTCCTATTTGTTGCAGCCAACATTTACCCCCTAAACAAACTAAAACCTTCACGTATCTGGTTGACCTGGGATTATGTATGGCAAGGACATGGCAACTACAACATTTTCGGATACACAGTGTTTATCATAAAAAAATGAACTGCATATCACTCAATGTTCCTAAATGCAGTGTTATGGCCAAAAATAAATACCATACTGACGTTGTAGGATTCTTGTGAAATTTTTGTTCAAAAATATAGTTGTTATATACCAGATAACTCGCGAGCAGAGCTTACTGATACCGATAGTCGGTAAATCTATGGTAAGTCAATGGAATAAAAATCGGATAACGGGAACGGAACATCAATCCATCAGTACTGGTCCATTACAGAATCAGTATTACTGGCCATTTTGTTGAAACTGACAGTATTACTAGCCATACAGGGTCCCCAAATGACAAATCGATGGAGTCATTCGTATTAAATTGGGATAATCGTATGTTATGAGAACGGAACATCAAGTCATCAGTACTGGTCCATTACAGGATCAGTATTGCTGTCCGAATTTGTTGAAACTGACAGTATTGTTAGCCGTATAGGGTCTCCAAATGACACATCGATTGGCAAGTCATCAGATCCCTTGGAATACCGTATTCGTTTAAGGGCGATGTGTCAATGGACGCCAAAGCCAAACTCAGTAATTTTACAGCATGCTAGCTTGTTTGCTGGTTAAGCTATAGATGGTCATTGAATTTTTATGGATGGATTATGCGAAAATTATATCAGGGCCTAGCTGGCAGAAAACGACGCATTTTCGTTTTACGACACGCTATGTTCCCAGTGAGTGGTCAATCGATGAAATTGGCAAGACCCAAATGTCGGACGACACATTTCTGACATGGCTACATGTATTTGCCCAACGGTCAGCAAATCGATAAACAGACCCATTACGTTTACAAATGCATAAATTCAGTCTGTCTGACAAAATCTGGAAAACGGTAAAGTTGATTTTACGCATTTCCTATTTCTGGAAAGACCGACCAGAGAACGCCAACGCTTATACTGAGGATATAATGAACTAAAATATAGTTTTACAAACTAGATAATGGCGAAACCAGCGATGACGTTTGCTGTGTGAATCCCACTCGGATTAAAACTTGGTAATGTTTTCTACAATGTTGCCAGTACGTGCTCCCACAATCCATTGCAGAAGCCTTCACGGTTTACCTCGGTATGTCATCAGTGTTAGGAGCAGCCGAGCGCGATTCCCTAATCCAGAAATCGTCAATGCATTCCGATCATCTAATTTATTACCAACGTGTTAAGTAACCGCGTTTATCAACAACCTTTTTTTTAAATATCGCCTTCTTCTTCGGTATGTCTTCAGTATTAGGGTCAGCCAAGCGCGATTCAATAATCCACAAAACATGGCAGAAACCGCCAAAGCAGTCTGTTCACCTAATTAGTTACCAACGTGGTAAGTAAACACGTTTATCTACCAGGGTTTTTTAAAACCGTGTTTTTCTTCGGTATTACGGTCAGCCAAGCACGATTCCACAATCCACAAACCACGGCAGAAACAGTCAAAGCCATCTGTACAACTAATTAGATACCAACGTGGTAATTAACTACGTTTTTAAATTATCGCGTTTTCCTCTTTAGTATTTCCTCAGTATCAGGGGCAGCCAATTGCAATTCCAAACTAAAACGTTCCTCGAGACACTCGAAAAAGCTCGGAAAAAGCCAAGCCCGAGAATTTTCCTAAAATTTCGTCAAACCGTGCGTTTCCCAAAATGGCACCGATCGATGAAAAACCGCATTTCAGGCCCAGCAAAAGCAGGCAGGGAAAAAAAAAAAAAGATGGCGGCGCCGAAATTGCGCAACAAACCCGAACCCAAAGCAAGCCCTTACCTGCTCGCCGCCAGTCACCATGTTTAGGGCCCGGAAAAGCTGGTTACCGGTTTCAGTTTAGGGCACTTCCGCACAGCGCGCACATCCGCTTAGTGTGTGTGGTGTGTAGGGCCCTTACGGCCTTAGACGGATAGTGAGCCCGTCGATTACAATCCCCATTAGCGCCGGTTGAGTCACGGATGTGGTCCACACAAAGACTTCAGACGCACTGGAGGCGGCTAGGGCTCCTCGAGAGCCCGATTACCCACAATACAGCGCGCCCGATGGGGAAGCAAAGCGGGCAGGGCCCATTGCGGCCACGGAGGAAGGTGTGTCTGGTACGGAGGACGAAAAATTGCGAAAATTCGTTGAGGCCATGGGGTGGAGGAGACGATGTGATGGATGGAAATCGTGTTTATCGATACTGGGAATGGGGTGAATGCGTGTCTGGCAGACCTGCCTGCGTCTTCAGAACACAAATGTTTGGGCACTGGGTCTACTGACGTGAAACTGCCAACAGTGTACGAAATTGGAAGTAGTGGAATCAAGTGTGTAATGGAATACGGTATATGCCCTGCTCCAAATATGCGCCTGATACATTATGTGCAGGGCGTTTATAAAGGTTGTTCGCAGTCTTAAAAATTCAAAACAGCAATTCTAATTGAAACACCGGACCTCCCCAACCGCAGGCAATCACTGCCAGCCTAAGAGCCGTTAGGAGAAACTAACTTACACATATACTGTTCAACGTTTTACATGCAGACATAAAGTTAATTTAAAATCTACCTTATACCAAAGCAACGAAATATTGATTTACGTGGCGTTTGTTAATTCAATTCAATTTAACTCAGTACCCTACAATCACTTCTCACCTGGTGGTGGAATGATGCAAAACGCCCAGAATACCCTGCTTCACAAAAAACTACGGAGCTGTGGGTGTGGTCTATCAAAGTTTGCTAAAACCAGATACGGCGAATTTACCCATATACGTTTGCTAGGCTTCGTGAGGCTTTGTGAATGGGGGCTTGGTTTTATATTTACCACAAAACAGGAAGTGTCTCGAATAAAACAATAACTTTCAAATATTGTCAAATAAAGTCAAGGTAGATGAAACAGGTTAACACGTATGGTTTTCTTATATTAACGTGATTTAAAGGCTGCGTGTACATGTAAACGTTGGGCCGTTTACGATGCTTCAACATTACATCAAAAGGAGGCCATTTTGTTTTAAACAGTAATGCACTAGTTAAGTTAATATTGTTGGTGGTGCCATCTACAGTACAAGGGTGCCGCAGGGAACGTGTTTACAGGAAGCGAGGAAAAAAGACTGAACATGGAGTGGGGATTTCCCATAACACTACGTTTCATCAATGCTTTCTAATGTTGTTCGTGTTTAGGGAACGTGTTTACAACCCGAACGTCAGCCATGTGTTACCTGTTCATCAACGGTCTTGTTGCATTTCATTTTAACGAACATGATGAGAGCACAATTTTCTTTATTGTGTCTGAACATATATTTTTGGTGTGCATCTAATTCACCACTAATTTGGAGAAAGAACATTTGTAGGCTTCTATAGCACCATGGGCATTACACCTACATGTAGATGTTGCTCGTCAGGGTGTTCCTCACTTCCTGAGCGAAGTCATTTGTTTCAGACGGCTTTGAGACTAAAATACGGCGAAATAAGTGGCTTAATATCGATTACATAATTGCATGGGTTCACCATGTCCTCTCCAGCTTCATCACATTTGAATTTTTAGGTATCCACCGTCTCCGCCTCCCCTATCACATGAACTTGCCTAGGGATGATGACCCCGTGAACTTGAAATCGATTCGATCAGGCTCAACAGGGTTAGCAAAGAATCGTACATCGCTACACCTCAATATAAGGCCTACTTTTATTTCAAAATACAGTAGAACCTCTGTAAGTTGACCATCCATGAGTTTTCATGGTGAGACCATGCTGGTCAGCAGCTAGAGTAAATTATTATTTTATCATAGTCCAAGTGGCCAACAAACAACATTCAGAGGTGCAGGTGGCCAACATGTAGAGGTCACCTTCCATTGAATTATTGTGGGGACCATCCGATCAGTTAAAATGTGGTCAACATAGGGAGTTGGTCAACTTTGACGAAATCATTAACATATTCTGGTCAGATATTACTGAGTGTGGCCGATTTTAGATTGATACTGTTCAATTTAGCAGCCTAAGAGTAATGCCAACCAATTTTGTGATAAACACGTCATCAGCTGTGATTATTAAAGAGAGAGATCGGGGCAAGCCCTCCCATTTACATGCACACGCCCTGGTACTGGAACAATATTTATTGCATGCATATTAGAGGAAATTGTATTTGCATAACATGTTTATTTCTGCCCCAGCTCATTCCAAGCAGTAAATCCACGCACGTCCGAACGCCTGAGACAGGCAATAAAACAATTACGACCAGTTTTACCAGCTTATTCTGTCAATTAGCAATTTGTAATAGCTTAACTAATCCTCGACAGATTAACCAGGATTCTAAACGCTATGGGGGCTTGAAAGTCAATTTCCACCATGAAAAAACTTCGGAGCATATTATGTACATGTACATAACAAGTTATCATAATTGCTAAATTTATTATGCACCTTGTAGAATCAGGCGTTCGCTAGTGAACAACTTTTTTTGAGTTACAAACTCAGCCGTTTAGCTACAAAAAATTGACTAAATTGAAAAAATTCCAAAATTTCGCACGAATTGCACTATTCAACCATCCATTTTGAATTTCTACCAACTCATTTTTTTTAGAAATAAACGGCGGAATTTAATAGCGCATAAATCTGGGTGACTGATCAAATCTTCAATGAAATTTCCCTGACGTTTCCAGGTTTCCCAGATACTTTTTGGAAAACTTCAAGACACTTTTTAAAGATTTGGAACATTTTTGACACAGATTTACACCATAGTAATGCCATAAGGCAGAAATTTTAGAAATTATAGATCTAATCACGAAATGATGGGATTAGCCAACAATTTTGTAAAAAGAAATAATAATATTAATAATAAAATAAAGCCCAACGCCGTAGGCGACATTTTTGAAAAAATTACAAGAAATAATGAATTTTTGGTGTATTAATATTAGTAACGATGCGAACACTAGTGGTTGAAACCACTAGATCTCAAACAATGCATTTTTGTGGACTTTTTCGAAATTTTAAAAATTGTTCATAATGATGGAAACGCTGTAGGAACATTTTTTTGTTGAAACATTTTATAAGCAGCTAGCTACGAATTTTTATCGTTTAAGAACCCCGTGAGCGAAAGTTAAGAAAAAAAATAACAGAAATAATGCATTTTAAGTGACTTAGTGGAATTTCTATAAGATGTATTAGGTAGTGTTAATGATAACGAAAACGCCATAGGCGACATTTTTAGAAAAAGCAGATCTCGAAAACAGCTTTTGTAATGCTTTTCTGAGTTACTTACTGAGTTCCAGACAAAATAAATTTTCCTGACTTTTTCAGGTTTTCCAGGCTTTCTCAGACATCCTAATAAATATGTTCTGAAGTTTGCTCATTGTGGGACAATGCCTAATAGAGCGTTTGTGCTACACGTAAAACGTGGACGTGACGAAAACGTGTGACGTCACGTGTAGCATTGCAAATCAATGGGAGCAGATCTCGTGCCATGGAATAAAGTTTTTGACGTGTATAGCTTTCGCTATATTTTTTCATTTTATCGAGAATTTATTTTTAAAAGAGATTTCTTTGTCATTTATTTGAAGCTATACATACAATGCACCCAACATTTGGGGATACCTTTTTACCCGAATTATTCAGTAATTCAATATTGCTGGTAAAATGCATGAACGTGAATTTGCTCATTTTCACGTCGAAAATGCAGTTTTAGACCGTGAACGCGCACGTGGATAATGTCACGTGATTTGCTCCCATTAATCAGCAATGCTAAAAAAGATTGGCGTTACGTTCACGTTTTACGTGGAGAGCAAACTCTCTATTGTTAAAATTTCCCTACGAAAAAGGTGTCACGCGTGTTATTACTTTAATTTGTATTTTAAATGCCATCAATTATTTTACTAGAAAAAAACTTGAATATAGCATGTATATACAATGGATATTACGTAACATTTACGCCGTATAGGCGTGCTTTATGGACAGTTACGCGCAGAACGCATCATAGATGGCGCTTTCTAGCAAGTAGATTTTGTGGCAACTGAGTAGCACGTTACACATACCTGCCAGGGGAATTCACCCATGGCGGCCTCATCTTTGCCCAGGAAGGGGTTCAAGATTTTGGTGTCAAATCCGTCAATGTGACGCTTGCCACAAGTTGGCACATAAGCAGCGGGGGTGGTCAAGACTGCGTCATTGGAGGGCAGCGTGCAGCACACCTCGAAGGTACCACAGGGATTACCCTTGGCCTGAGCACCAGAAAAACAAATTTAGGCAAATGAAATGAGATAAAACGAGCTAAACGAAAGAGAGGATCACTGGCATACCTGGATTTCCGGTGGAGGAGTTGTGCCGGAAGTCTTCACTCTTACGTCCAAGAGTCCCGCGCCATTCGTGTTGATTACGTTGTCATCTTTGCACTGAAAATATGGAACGCACTTGCAATCCACCGAGAGGGGCGCATCTTGCCTTTCTAGAAAAGGAGAAATTTGCTTTTCAGTTAAATGCTCATTGACAAAAATTGAACAAAATTCTGTTAATTTCTTACTTTCTCTGGGTAGGGCGCTCGCCGCCGCCAAGAGCAAGGCGAGAAAGATCAGAATTTGATTCATTATTTAATGAGGGACCTAGAAAATAACATCAACTTTATTAATTACAGTGTAACTTCTCTGCCCGTAAAAATATTCTTTCACATTTCAAGGCTTCCGAACGCAAACCGTCGATGCACTTTTGAGAAAACCCCAGGGCTGTAAATCAAGGTGAAATCAGTTGCCTTGACCGGGCTAATTGCACGAAGCACCGCAAATCAGTTCCCATCAGTGTGGGGCGTGCACGACATTCGCTCCAACTTTATTACGACGTGATTTACTTTTAAAAAAAAGCTTATGAGGTGCATGTTCAATTATTTCCTAAATCACATCTTTAACAATCATACCACGTCATTCGTAATAATGAACTCATGATTTCCTCGTGGTCAGAGCTGCACAAACTCAACCCTTCCCCCGATCAGTATACAGGGCGAGCACAAATGTAGGTTCCAAATTTAAAATTTAATAACAATGTTTTAGTTAGCATATTTAGGAACATACGCTCGTACTTTAGTTCGTATGATAAACTCAGTTTTTTTTAGTCCCAACCATGAATTGCAACCATGTCCCCGCAGCAGTGGTAATGATATTGGTTATTTTGGTCTTCAAAATTCAAATTATTGTATTACATTGACATGAGTGATTACACTTCAGTCTTTGATGTACATGTACTAAGTTCGCCACACAAAATGTCTTCTGTATAATGTCATATACTGGCAGAACATGTTCTATACGGTAGTTAAACGACATAATTAAACGTCATGTTATGAAACTTTAAAGTTTGAACAGCCACCTGTCAAGAAGACCACTTTTCCTTGGTCCAGTAAGTGGTCGTTGTAGAGAGGTTTCACTGTATAACATTCTAAGTCTTGGTCTGTTTCATATGGTGCATTCACCTTTTGTCGTTCCAGACAGTGACGTCACCCGACGATTGGAAGACTAAGGAATTATGGAACGAACTACATATGGAATGGTGAAATTTTGAAAGGTACATGTACAGTATGTAATTTTGCATACAAATTTATTAAAGTAATCATCAGTTATTTTGTAATGGGTTTATTCCAAAAATTTTAGGTAATAATGTGTACTAATAATGTGCACAACAAATCCCATTCTCAGGGTTAGTGCCAGATTCAAATATTTTTTGAAAAATGTTTATTTAAAATACATGTATAATCGACTTGCAACTTAGGCGATGTTGCCAAGTTGGTGGAAAGGGATAAAGGACATTTGAGGACATCGTAGACTAGGCGTAAAATTCGTCGTTTTCACCTTTAGCAAACTGGTTTTGGAACGACCTTGCTGTAACTTTAATGCTCTTCACGCGCGTTAATGTGTCTTAAATCGACACCCGGTTGCTCAGCGTTAGTCAGCAGAAGTGGAATCGAACATTGGGAAACGCAAATTTCATCGGAAATGGAAAATTTATGCAGAAATTCGGGGTTTAGAAAAGCACGACTAATGCATTGTTCTGGGGTCAAGGGAAGAATACAGTGTAGATGAGTCAATACATGTTTAAATTACGCTTTTTGTCCACGAATTTGCATTCGTGACTCGACAGGATGGTGGGACCATCGATATGGACTGGAAAATACAATAGCAGGACAGTTTCGTGGACTGTTTTATAGGAAATAAAAAATACTGCACAAGTTCGCCGATTTAAAATTTTTTAAGGGTGAGAGATCATGAAAGAGTGCGTGTATTCGTTGCTGGAGTAATATTTAAATTTAAATAACCCATATCCTGATTATGATATTAGCAAGTTTTTCGAAATGGTCAATTTGAACGCTTTCAAGAATTTTATTGTAACTTTTTTCGTTCTGTTGAAATTTGACGAGAAATATTTCAAATGTATAGTACAGCATGGTGTCTAAACTTTGGACAATAAATTACTCGTTACAAGCTTTCTGAAACTTAGACATACTGTACGTGTACAGGCTTGTAGACATGTAATAGGCACATAAAGTATGTGAACACAAAAATCGTTGTTCACGGGTAAATTAAATGGAGTAGTTTTAAAAGTCTCTCTTATTTTTGCAAATGTTTTTTACTGTTGTTATAAAGCCTACATTATGTAATGTACTTATAATACAGGAACTTTTAAAACTATACGCCTTTTAATTTACTTGTGGACAACGATTTTTAGTGTTCACATACTTTGTGCCTATACTATACACACGTACGTTTCCAACTTCATGTTTTATTCTAAGTGATAATAAAATATATTGTGAAAAATGACAAATACAATATTTAATGTTGTGATATTGACGATATTTAAATGAAAAAAAAACTAAAGTATGCGAAACTGGTTCAATTCAACATGCATGTAATTGGTGTCAAAACCAGTTTGTGAAATAAGGAAAATTTAAATACATGTGCATTTTAGTTACGCGGATTTTTATTGATGAGACAAAAGACCAACTGATGTTTCGCATTGGTACACCACGATCAAACAAAGCTAGTTTTTTTTGCGAAAAAAGTTCTCTTTTGTAATTTTCCTGCCAATTATTTTTTGTTCTTATATAGTTTTAGAGCAATTACGATAAAACCTTCCGTCTAATTGGCCGTTACGGTCATGCTTAAAAAACCATGAGTGTCAAGGCCAGTGCATTGATGGCGTCTCAAGCATACATGTACCTCGTAAACAATGCGGTTTCAAAAGAAACTTCACGGTCTGTTACTCCAAGCCATGTTAAAATCACGGGTCTATTACATCGCCTTTAACCGTGATTAACAATATTTGCAATGCACCAAGGCCAATCAAAGTCTCATGACGATGTCAGATTTGTCAACATTTAGTAAAACCAAAAGCAAGCAACTTTTCGAACTTTTTGATTTCTTTTAAATGATAGCTAGTTTGTTTAATGTTAATTTCGCTTTTGCTTTACAATTAGGAGGATTTAAAAGCCCACCGCAAATAGGACATGACAATCGTAATACAGAATTCCCTGAAAACCTATTGACCCAGTTAAATCCACCATTGCACCATCCCACATTAATTTAATCGACGACTTACGAGACCAGTCTCTCGAAATTTAAAGTCGTATAGTAATGGTGGATTTGCTTGTCAGTTAAATTAAATTGCATCGAGATTGCTTCAAAATGCATTTAAAAGCCCTTGATATCAACTTTTCGTCACGGGCGATAAGATTTAACACATTTCTCCTTTTTAACTTACTCAACAAAGAAAGAACATGAAAAGGAAGTTATATTTCATTTACTTTTCTTAATAAAATGTTTAGTGGATGAAATGTTGCGTAAAAACTGGCTCCCATAAAAGAACTGACCTACCTTGAGTGAAGCTTGGTGACAATGTGAAGGGTACCTACGACCCGACTGATTTCTTCAAACTAACTAAATACAAAGAGGAGAGGAGAGAGAAAGTAGCCGAGCAGGTAGCAACCCAAAAAAAGTGTGACGTTCACGTCATCTGACGGATTTCCCATCTATTAAATTTCAAGGTGGGCAACCTGTGCCGGAAGTGACGTTGCTGACATTAATTAGGCAAACCAGCCCGCTTTGCGCCGCTGATGCGAGAAAATTGCGAAATTAGGGATGCTGCATAGATTGCATGGACATCACCAGAAATTTCTAGTGATCGATTCTAAAATTCACCACTTTTGCGGTATTGCTATATATAGGCACTCAATAAGTACAGTTAAACACTGATACATGTATGTTCGAGCTAGTGAGAGTCGATGTTTAGCTTATTGAGAAAAACATTTTTTTTTGGAGTATCATTGGTTTTGCGAACCCGGATCGATTTAAAATCTAAAATTGCTTAAGGCAGAATAATGGTGTAACCTAGTCGTTTTTGTCATGTCGTATAGCGAAATGATAAGTGAGAGACTTCTTTGCATGTCGACATCAATTCCTAAAAGTTTGAATTCTTGATGCTATTGGCAAACCTACATGTAAGCTTACCTGCACATTATCAATTTGGGTTTTAGTTAATTGCGGACGTCATTCCCGTCCTATATTTTCGTAACTGGTTTTTTTCTGGCATTCGTCTGTCCTCTTTCATAATTTTCTTGTTTCCAAATTCGAAAACTTGTTCCTGAGTTGTTACCAAATTCAACTTTTGTGTTTATGGTCAACGGTCACCCCTCAGTTTCTCTCGATTATGTGGCACATCATTTCCATGAAAAATAAAAATGGGTTTCTGTAAAACATGTACGTGTTCTCAAATCTGACAAGTGATGGATTTAACTATGGTTTTCCCCATTTCACTGTTTTAATGGTGCAATTTTATTTCAATTTAATTAATTAAATTAATTTCAAGCGCTAAATATGCAATACACATGTATTTTAAAAGCCTGGAAATGTTTAAACTTATTTTTTCAATCATTAAAGTTGGGGTTCCTAAGTTTGATAATCGTTGTATTTTATATTCTTTACAGCTCAAAATAAACGAAGAAACCCCTCCATGCCTGCCTGCCTAACTCAAGTAGTTTCCAAACATTTCGCTTATTCTACTAATACATCCCAGGTAATTTTTTATTCATTTTCGCACATTTAGACCCTACATACATGTGCATGTGTGTTTCAATTGAAATTTGAAAAAAATCGTAACGGTTGCCGTTCTTTAAGAACCCCACCCACACAAATTGGTCTTTTCTCACAATTAATTAATGCGAATTCAAGGATTTCACAAACAGTTGCAAATTACTATGAGAATCAAGTGTTCCACCCACTTAGTCACCTTCTAGATTTAGAAATTGAAAAGGTTTTCAACCTCAGGATGCACCGAAAATTCATTTTTCCTTTTGTTGCAATTCGACAGGTGTCACACGAAAACAAATAGGTTTATTTCCTCTCCAAAGCCGGAAGTAGCAAAATTATTTTAAAAAAGCAAAAGCTGGTGCCCTGGCAAGGTCCAAGGATTTCAAATAAACGCAATTAACAGAAACTGAGGATGTTTTCATTCGAATAATTCTTCGAAGAAATGCTTTTTTGAGGATTTCACCTCTCGCGATAAATTTCTTCGACAAAACCGTTTAAACATATCCGTCTTGAGGTGTATCTACAATGGTATCAGTTTTAGAAAATGAAACGAGAAGCAAAACTAACCAAAACACGAAAATAACAGCATAATGCAGTTTATTCTAACTTACCTTTCTGCAATTTCGATTCTTCTCATTGTAAAGTCATTCTGATAAATTTGGTGCATCCTGAAATAACTAAAAGTTTGACAGATATGAGAAAGACATTGAGTTGGTCAATATTTTTTGTGGACAAAAAAAAATGAAAAATTTAGGTTTAATTTTGATTGTTTTTAGAAATGTGGATACAGTGAAGTAAATTTTTTTACAAAATGTTGAGAAACTAAGAAATTCATGGTCATCTATTTTGAAGAAGTTCAAAGAAAAATAAAGAAACTGTTAAGAAATAATTATAATAAGGAAAAGAATAATTAAATACTGTGAAGACTTTGAAGAATTTCAGGGAAATGATGGAGCAGTTGCTTGCAAAATATGTGACAATTTGTAAAACTTTACTGTAGCTGTATAATATTGAGGAATTTGGAGGAATGATTAATTTTGACGACAAGCTATGCTTGGTCAAACAGAAACATGAGAACTGTATGAAAAAAAAAAAAAAAAAAATGAAAAAATCCGAAAAAAATTCTTTGGGTGAACCTTCAAGGATTCCGTACAGCATCTTTCAGAGATGGGGCAAGTGGCGTAATCTATTGACAAAATAAGGCAACCTAATCAGTGCTCTTTTTGCGGTTTTGTGCTGATACACGTGCCAAATATTGGCCTGCTGTTTATGTACGGTATCTTTCTTTTGACACTCAAAGATGAAATTCAACGAAGAAGATCTTCGGGAATATCTCAAGAATTCCAAGGACGACCTCTCGAAATGTCAGGATGCAGGTGACGCCGTGCAAGCTCTACAAAGTATCAAGTTGCGTTTGCTGGAATTTGATAGCAGGGAACAAGTTGCTGGAACTTTCCATGGACTCTACGCCGATTTCTTGCGTTTTCTGCTAAACAATTTGAATTCAAAGTGGCACCGTGCTCTAAGCCAAAGCCAAGAAACGCAATATTTCGATGTTTTCTTTCTCGAGGCATACCCAGAAGAAGCATTTGTGACGCTGATGAGAGTCATTGCCGAAACAGTGTAAGTACATGTAATTTTAATGTATGAGAACTTTTATCTTTCAACTATTGCATGTCATTACATTTTATGAAACAATTAACTATTGAATGATATCATTTACTACCCTGTTATTTTAGTCCATGCAGCAAGCTCGACAAAGCACTAAATTTGATGAAAGATTTTTTGACATCCTCGGCTATCCGAGAGTTGTTTATCCGGCAATGCCGAGCTGTGAAGGATCCTGTCTGCCAGGAAATCAGAAGCGAAATCTGGAAGGACCTGATCTCCTATCTGGTTTCGCTTCCCGAAAGGCTGACCAACAAGATGCAACGTCAGCGGATCAAGTGAGTTGCAAGACATCATTCCATTCATTATAACCAAAACAGATTGTTTCCTAAACTTGTCTTCCCTTCAGCAGTTTATGTAACATTGCGTATTTAGCTACTGTACACTTTTACACTTTACTTGCTTGTCTGTGTATGAATCGTACATCAAACATATAGCAGACAAAACATTTTCTGGGTTTGACCCTGTTTTTTTATCTTTCTTCAAATTATTTTATAGTGACATATTCAGCTCCAGTTCCTACTTTGGGAACTTGGCCGACGTAATCACGTGGTGCCTCGGTAAGTTGCACGAACTGGTGAGCACGTCGGTAGATTGCTCCATGGAGTTTTTGAGTCGGATTTTTGGAAGAAGCTGCCTTGCTGTTCGCCCAGGTAGCACTCCTGCTTATTTGCAAACTCCTACCAGATTTGTATTAAGATAATTGTACTTACATTGTTCATTCCCATGCATTTTCAGATGCAGTGATGCCCCCAGTCATGGCTTTTTTGTCTGAGAAGGGGCAGAATGACTTCATTTGGCGACGCATCTCCCAAAGGTTGCTCACTGGAGTACCAGACAATTGCATG
This sequence comes from Kryphioiulus occultus, assembly GCA_034687865.1. Lineage (NCBI taxonomy): Eukaryota > Metazoa > Arthropoda > Diplopoda > Julida > Julidae > Kryphioiulus > Kryphioiulus occultus. Next base: position 65,710 of record JAQGAF010000172.1, read on the forward strand.
GAAACTGTGATGACTTTCTTATTCAGGACACACTCCTGGTAACACATCTGTTAGATTTTGTAAAACTTGCTGAACATAATATGGGAACTCTTGACAAAATGGCAACTTAGTAGTTTATGAATAATAATGAAGGCCTTGTTCATCATTTCAAAAGTATGTCACCCATATTATGTATCCACGCTTGTTTTGATCAAACTGGCTATGTTGTTGACTGATTAGTCTCTCGTCCGAAATTTCTTTGACATTGACCTATATTGACTAATACAAAAGTATATTTATAACACAGTCCACGTTCCTATCCTAGGTACAAGACTATTTCACACTTATTGGGTAATGCAGCCTTAGATAATCCGAAATTGAACTTCCTCTTGACCCACAAACTGCTGCTGGTCAGATGCTTTGAAGATGTGAGTGGATATGGCTATCTTTTAACCTTAATTATTACATTTGTAGAATTGTGCTATATCAGAGGCAATTTTTGTTTCTCTCTCTTCTGACAGGACCTGATCTTGCTAAACATACTCGGGTATTTGGCTGATAGCACTTCACCTAGGAAGACCCTTTTAAAGGTAAGCGACACACGAATTGAGTAAGAATAAGAATCAGAAAAAAAACTAGGACCTAAGTTTTATCTCGTTTTTCAGGTGATGCTGAACATATTAGAGGTGTGGGGAAACAAAAGCAACTTGAAGCACCGGCCGTATGCTCAACATGTGTACATCACTAAGGCGGTGCTCATTGGCATTGGGCACTTGAATGAAGAAGAAAAGGGCAAGACGAAAGAAGGTTAGGTCTTGAATTAATTCGAATTGTAAATATCTTAAGCTAATCCATTTGAATCTGCAAAAATAATGCCATCTTCTGTTATTTAAAGCTATTTTAGATAAACTTATGCATGCTATGGAATCCCATCTCTCAAGCCCACTTCCACAGATAAGGAAGCTTGGAATGGTTACAGCAAAGTGTGTCAGTCAAACCATCAACCCTAATGGGCCACATCCAGAATTCGAGTACGAGAGAGACAAGGAAGTAGAGGCACTAGAGGCGCTGCTAATTCCACCCACTGGTCCAGTCGATAAAGAATTTTCCCAGTAATTTGGTGATTTTGAAACTTATGAGTTTTAAGTTGGAGTTAATATGCTAATTAATCTTCACTTTATTTTTAGGAAAATACACGACATGACCCTGCACCTCAAAAACGTAGTAGGAAATACAGAATGTGAAACAAAAGGCAATACCACCTCAGAATCAAAATTACCTCCGGAGGAACTCGATAGGCAAGTCAAGTTACGTTTTGGCATTTTTTTTGAAAAATGCCCATTTTATTTGTTAACGTTTTATTAAAGTTCTATGGGCTGTTTATTTGTGAAGGGACATGACAGTTCAATTGGAAATTTTTTACCTTATCCGACATTAATCAGTTAATTTAGAAATGCGTTTGTATTATTTGTGGAAAGGTTGGTTTTATTTATGCGAAAAAGGGCGTTCGTAGTAAGTTTCTATTGTTCTTCTGGAAAGATTAACAATTGGAAAATGGTTTAAAGCATTATTTTAAATTTCATAGTGACGATGATGAAGATGAGCTGCAACCATATGACATGTCCAACGACACTCCTCTCTCCAAAACCAAGAAGCCGCGTTACCTCCGTGATTTAATGCGTGGTATGAATTTTTCAGTGTTGGGGAATGAGTTCAAGTGTGGTTGCATTAAATTACGAAGACTATGTGCAAAATGCATTTCTATTATGTAGGCTTAGTGGAGCAAGAAGATCCCGATTTGGTGGAAGCTTGCCTGGAAGCGGCAGAGCCACTTATCAGAAGTGACGCAGTTGGATTAAATGACGTTGCTGTGGAACTCGCCAAAATCTTGTTGCACCTGCAGGAATCCTTTGCCATGGACAACTTTGTGTCACTTCGTTTCGGCGCACTGACAGCGGTGACTGTGGCATGTCCAAAATTGGCAAGTTCTTTAAAAATTATATTTTACAAATTTTTAATTTTTCCTGTAATGTGAGTTGAGAATGCAGAATATGTTGGCATAATATTACTAAATTATATTGGTTATAAAACAATAACCCCAAGTAATTTGTATGAGTAATGGATGACGCATTGGAACAGATAGTCTGTGGAAAAAAATTTAGAAACTAAGGTGGGATTATTGAAAATGATGTAAACTGGGGTTAATACTAGAAAAATTAATGCAGATATCATCTCGGTTTCCGCTTTTCAAAAATAACTAAAAGTGCATTAAATGAATGTGGCACTTCTAAAAACCTGTCTTTGACTGTTATGCTGATTTTGGCATCTTTCAGGTGGCAGAATTTCTTGGAGAACAGTTTTACGACAGAAACTACAACATGCGGCAAAGACTTGACATCCTCGAAGTCCTGGTGGCGGCCGGAAAAGAGATTTCCCAGGCAAAGTCCACAAATGTGATCGCTAAGACCTCAAATCTCAGGCCAGCTCATGCATCGAGGCCACTGCCAATTACGGAAAATTGGAAGGAGATTCTGCAGAAGCGGATCGAGAGTAAAACTAGGCGTTTTGCAAAGGTGCTTAATGAAAATTCGGAGTTTCCCAGTTCTGAAAATCTTACTAAATATCATTGTACAAATAGGGGACGTCCAAACCCCCTCTACATGAAGTGGCCAACCGCTTCTCCGATGTGGCTGGCTATTTTTTCTTCCCACTGTTGCGATCATGCAATCGCCGAGAGATCACTTTTGACCTGCTCGGCAGCGACTTTTTCCTACTTGGCCGACTCGTCTTTTCACTAGCTATGATATTGCACGCAGCCATTAACACAAACGTGAGCATTCCAATACTGGCGTTAGCCTGCCAAAATTACAATTTCTGCCATGAATGTGACTTTAAACATAACTTTGTGATGTAGATTGCTATGCAGATGAGCAAGACACTGATGGAATTTCTTTGGACATTGCGGTATCACACTGAGGCGTAAGAAAAAAATCCCATTATTCTATTAGGCTGAAGTATTCATCTATACTTTCATTTAACTCGCAAATCATGGGGTCAAATTTTAACAGCCCTAATCATCTTACAATCCTAAAATTGTTCACTGTACATGTTTCTAGAATCTAAATAGGCTGTGTTTTTGCAGATATGTTCGCCGTGCAATTATCTTTGGGCTGAGCATGGTGGCCTTGAGCGTGCCCTCTCATTTCTTGCTGAGCTGTTTGCAAGAAAACGTTTTCCACTGGCAGGAATGGTTACGTGGTAAGCTTAAAGATGACTACAGCACTTATCACTGCATTTGTTGCCGATTAAAGATTCTGTATAAAGAGTAGTAGAAAGCCTGTTGGAAAAGCAGGTTGTCGGTGATAATTTTGAAACATGATTTCTTGAATGTAGAGCATCCTGAAATAAGAAGTCTAAGGCTTCTAATTCACTGACAATGTAGTCATAAATTGTGAGATGCATAGTTAGATTTAGGAAAAGTTCAATAATATCAAATTCAATTCAGAATTGCAATGAATATTGAAGCTATAGGAAATTATCTTTGACTATTGCAAAAACCCTAATAAGAGGGGAAAACCATTCTCACTCGAATTTCTTCATGCCTTCAAATTTTCTTCCACAGAAATACTTACCAAGGACGCAGACGTTGAATGCAAGCAGATGGCAGCACAGGCATTAGCTTTTTTGGATTCCACCATCAGAGGGGTGAGTTTAACCTCGTCCAGTTTTTTATAGCTTAATTACTTTTTAAGGCGAAGCTATCACTCGTGATGGAGTTTAAACATGAAGGACACAAAACACAACAATCTTCATTCTCATTTTTGTATTTTCACATTTTTACATTAAATTCTGGGTTTCTGAGAGCGTCCCCACTCACTAGGCAGTAAATGCTCTCAGCTGGCTCAAAACGCTAACACCTACTCTTATGGTACAGTCTTTGATTTGTAAATTCCAAACGGCAGTTTCTAGCTTTGTCCAGAAAGGAATTTGGAGAGAAAATCGACAGGCTTGGGCTCCACAGTTTCCCTGAAGTAGTCCATGACATGGCCCTTTTGCTTGAATTTACTCACAGTTTCGACCAACTCCATTTGGCCCTGTAAGAATGCAAAATGTACGTTACACTGCTGTCAGGTATTTAGAAAAGTTCACGTGCAATCATGTAATGGTTGCCTTTTTATTTCTGGTATCTAATAAGACACTACCTTTATGACCATCATGTCAATTGTCCTGATGTCTGTTACATTGGTGTGCCGTGTGAAATATTCCCTTAACTTGGCACGTCCCTTTTCCACTGAGAACGGCACATCATATTCTTGAACTGAAATCAGAAATTTATTGTAAACTACAGTATCACCTTTCATTTTGAAAGTTAAAACGAGTTCGCTCCATTCAGCTTTAAAGTATTATATCGTAATAATGCATGCTTTTCAAGCCTACATATAATGCTTAGGACTTAATGAAATGGCAATTTAAAATTATAAACATTAAAAGGAAAAACAGATGCTTGCACTACTGTCATTTCAGAACCCAACATCAATCTAGACCCAACATGCACATTCGTGCTGCTTGAAAGTGATTGGTAAAATTAATGCATGAAGCCCCAATATTATAATCGGAACATAGACGAATCTGCATTCGCCTGACCAGACAAAAAATTCCTTGAATGTTTAAATTTGAACTATGTGTTTTAGTCAAAGATTGAACGAACCCTAATCGCGCTCTTGCAGACCAGTTTTTTGATTGCACATTATCACGACCTTTAGTATATTGCATTACCTTTGTTCGTAGCTTTTGGACAACAACTTACCAATATATGGGATCTGTCGATACCAGGCTTTGTATAAATTAAACACACGACGCCTTGCTTCTGATCTGTCCAGGGATAAAATTGGTCGAACTTGCCTAGTTGCGCTCTGGACGACTTTGGAAGCCATTTTCCAGGCCACTGGCCAGTTTCATTGGTGTAGATAACGTGGTTGGGATGCTGTTATTCCCAACCATATAATGTCCACCGGTGTGGTAGTGTGACTAGCTAATGCGTCCGCTGTATACC
>JAQGAF010000173.1:0-70693 GCA_034687865.1 Kryphioiulus occultus
ATAGGGAATAAGACAAAATACCAATTCTAATCAGTTTTAGAAGTGGTTGAAAATTGACAATTTTGGCCATTCTTTTTGCACTTACAATTCGGTTTGTGGTCGCCGTTTGCGCATGCGCCAGGTGCTGCTGGGTGCAAACACACGAAATGACAACGTTTATAATCGATGATAAACGATCATTATGTGAAACGCCATACAAAATGTCGTCATTTGCAAAATGCTTTGCTGACGAAATACTAATTATATTCCGTTTTTAAGTGGTCGATAAATATTTTTTAACCGGCTATTAGTTGTGTGGTCGCCATTTGCGCATGCGCACATCGGGATTGACACCCCCTATTATTCCTTCATAGTAATTAAATTAGTTTCAATTTTTTTTAAATTGTTATCGTCTCATTAGTTACTTACTAGTGAACAAAGACCATTTACGTTTTATTGCAAACAAACTTGGCAAGTGCAATTTTCAGTCAAAATGGCAAACCTATCAGTGAGATTTAATGGGGTAAATAACGGCAAATTATGTGATCAATTCTATTGGAATTTCAAAAATCAAGTGGAAACGTGAAAAATCATGGTGGAAAAGTGAAGGAAATACACATCATACTGTCGAAAAGAGAGGTCCGAATACATGGCTAACAAAATGGACCAGACACATTAAATTCTGAAGAGAATGTTCAAGAAAAAATACTGTTTATCCACAAAATATATCGCTTTAGCAAAAGGTGATATCGCTAACTGCGCTCACAATTGGCAAAATATCGTATTAACGTAACTAATGATGACTGGGAAAAGTATCCCTGGCCCAATAGAGCTCGTTCGTGTTCTTTTTTTTCCAATATGGTGCAATATGCATGACTTCAACTGTTCATGGTTCTGGTGGCAGTGTGATGGTTAGGGGGAGGTTTTCTGGTCTAAACCTGGTCTGTTAGTCAAATTACACAATGCAGTGACTTGTACTGCGTTCAAAAATTGTCAGATACATATGTTATGGCTGCCAGCGATGAACCACTTTCACCCAGATGGCGATGGCATTTTCCAGGACAATAATGCCCGTGTGCAAAGTGCTAAACCAAATAGGAATGGTTCGAGGAACCGTATAGGAAGATTCAACTCATAATTTGGCCACCACAGAGCCTGGGTGTTAATCCAATGGTTTGGGGTGTACTTGAGTGTAGCATCGAGGTATCCTGCAAACTTAGCTGCCTTGGAGGAAATCATTCATGATAAAAGGAGTACTATTCTTGATAAGTAGAAACTAGCAGAACCAATTACACGATCATTGTAAGGTTGTAACAATTTTGAGGGCAAAAGGAGGCCGAACACGGCACTGAGATGCAGTGCAGAACAGTGTTCAGTCTCGGAAAACAATATAAGGCACCCCCTAAAAATCACCTTTACTCCTTAATATCTGCAAAAATGGTATTGTTCTCGTTGTAGTTGGACATTATTTCTAAATCTTAAATAACCAGAAAATAAGTTTCTGCCATATCTTCATAAGATAGTTGTAAAAATTTACGACTTGAGCAAGCAACCTGAAACACGTCTCTTGTGCAAAGGCCTGATATTTGGATGTATTTGCTTGTACCTGATAATTCGGTTGCATTTCCGCATTAGGTTCTTATGTGTTAACATAATGAGCTCTAATACATGAGGTCCTAAAGAGGGAGTTCAAAATGCCTTGAAATTGTTTGCTGAGCTCGTGTCTTATTAATACTAAACAAGATCTGGATGAAAACGAAGCATTTGAACTAGTGGAGACAAGATGTTAGTTTGACAGTCACACACGTAACTCATCGGCACAATTTGCAATCATATGAACAAATTTCTTCACAAATCATCAGCAAATTATTTGCAGAAGCTGACCAGAGAGTATTCAAAGTGTGCCTGAAGTCCTAACATTATGTGAAGAGGCCTTTACATAAGCGGCATGTTTCATGATATGACAAACTTATTTTCTGGTTATTTTAGATTTAGAAATAATGTTCAACTACAACGAGAACAATACCATTTTTGCAGATACATGTAGTATGGAATAAAGGTGATTTTAGGGGGTGCCTAATAAATTTGTCCAAGACTGGCTCGATGACTTCAGTCCAACGATAAGTAGAAGCAATTGCAATATCATTGTTTCATGTTCGTGGTGCAAACTTTGGTGAGCTTTCGCCACTGCCGATGGCCGAGCAGTGGCGCCATCTAGTAACGCTGTCAGGAGTCAAGGGTTGAAACTTATCCTTTTCTTTAAATGGTAATATATATTCCGTGAGGACCGTTTAATGATTCCCAGTGGCTGACATCGTCAACACCGTCGTCGCTATCATATCTCCGCACGATTATCTGCGGAAAAGTAAATGAATCCTCGCAGTCACCATTCAACGCTAACAGCCATCCTTCTCCAAAACCCCGTGCTAAAAGCAACCATAATTTTCCCCCCATCGTTCCCCTTATCGTTCATCCAAGTTACAACTTCTTCCCAGTAAGCAAACCCTTGCTCAGCCAACCTCCTCCCTACTGCATATCATCTCCTTAAACCGCATTCCAACTGCCTTCATCTTCTCCGGCATATTCCTTAGCATAACATTACCGTCGCAATTGACTCCCACCAAACGAGAAAACGAGCGCTAAATTTAGATGTCTCAACGGAACGAAGACAGCTGCTTGTTTTTAACTTTGTAACGGGGGTGTGGAAACGCCATAAATACGCCGAAGAACTTACTAAATTCGCCGATAAGCTAAATGCGTGGGTTCTAGTCTATCAACTTGGTCGATGAGACGTACAGTGTCGTGTTTCCAGTGACGTCACTGAGTACGTTTCTATCGAGTGTAAACAAAACAACCCATCTGTTGCAAAACCGAGACCTTCCCCATAAACAAAATCGAGCGAGAAATGTGGTTATTCAAACGTCTGTCAAGAAATTAATGGACGGTCCAAGTAATTCAAGTACATTCCGAAATCACTAACTTGTCACTCTGATAAATTCCACAAGTTTTTGTAATACATATACATGTACAGACTGTCAAGCGTAACTGTGGAGAAACTTCTCGAACAGTCCTCCCCACAAAGAAATTGGTCAATACCAGCAGGGGCATTTCAAGAAATCCCCATGTCCACTCGATTCTTCATTCAATGCACGTGCATTGCGAAGTTCAGGGCGCTAAGGCTAAAAAGGGAAAACTGGTTTAATCATAATTACGCACGTATTCGGGATAACTCCGGATTTATTACTCGATTAGTTGGGAGACCATAAAGGTGGTGTGCGTTGGCTGCTAATCGATATAATTAAAGCCAGCGGAGCGAGAGTGCATAAATATGAATACGAGCTTTTTTGGGAAACGTTAAGATGACGCCAGATAACACACCGCCACAGTCAGTCTTAATTACGAATAAAACGGAAATATGCGGGACATGGCTGCATGCTTACACGTTCTGCAGGTTTAGGAGAAACCAGAGTTCTATGCACCGTCCTATATTCCTCTAAATATCTAAATATAGGCACGGTGCATTCTCCTCTATAGAGTCGGTCATGGCCGCTCGAAACCAAGATGGCCGTCGGGCAGCGGAGCTAGAGCAAGTTAAAGTCGTGCAAAACGAAATGTTGACCTTTGCACACATGAAGACGAAACATGCACAGTGTTCAATATGGAGGCTTCATGCTACAACGTTAGTTATCCTAGCGTTTGTGTGTGAATATACATGTACCCGAATCCTTACATCACAATAAGTTGTAAATTAAGTCATTTTCGGCAAGTAAAATGACCCTAGCTTGTGGCGTCAGATTGTCTTGCAAAATAAAGTAAAGTAAAACAGAAAATTACGTGCTTCAATGACGTTGTATCAGGGTTCTCACAGCTTTAGCAATAAAATCCCCTGACTTTTCCAGGTTTTTCAGTTTAAAATGTTTATTTTCCCCTGGCCTGTAACGTTTTCCCGTCGACCAATATAAAGTAAAAGGTACCTGCCCTTTAATGTAAATAAAGTTTACGACCATTGACTACAGTTATGACGATAATTATTGAATTTGAATAATAAAGGAATTCACACAACATCAAAGTAGCAATGCACTTAATTCGTATTTTTCATTAGGAATACTAAGATGCTCGAAATTTATTTAAATTGAGGTTTTCGTTCATTGTTCAAAGGGCAACTTCACATAAAAATCATGGTACATACACGCCATAATTAACATATGAAATGCCTTCTGGATTGAAATTATAATTGAAAGTAGGCAAACCCCCCGACTTTTTTAAAAAAAATTCCCCTGACTTTCCCAGGTTTTCCAGGATTACCTGGTTCAGCGGGAACCCTGAGTCATAATAAAGAAGATTAAGAAAACAGAGAAAACGTTTTTTTTTAAACTGACGCAATAACTGACTTCAGTAAATTCACTCTTGATGTCGTACAGACGTACGATATTGGTCTGTGTGCTACCAGTGATGGACTACATGTAGAGCATGCAACAAGAGTAACCGTTCAACTTCCAGTGGAGGTGTCACTAAAGGTCAAAAGCCATGGGTCAGCAGGCACCACGTGACGTCACTTTGCTTACAGTGGCGTCACCTTTGTCATCTGTATTCTGCTCAAGTGTTGGTATGCAAATGGCAGGCATGCACCTTACAGAGCAGTACCTCAAAAGGTGTCCAACTTTATCGATAAAAGCTTTGCAAGTAGAAATGGAAGTGGTTCGCCCTCGTGGCGGTTTTTCCATTTTCCACGTTTACTCTCGAGTTCATTCCTGGAGCACATTTCGCTCGTTTCCCCATCTAAAAGCCAGCCCAGATACGCATGTACCGCCATACCGGTAGTATAGCTGGATCTGGGCACGGCTGAAGAAACAGCTAAACAAAAACAGGCGAAAAGTGAGTTATGTAGCGCCTAAATAACTTAAATTAGAAAATATTCCTCTAGCGTCGCAATGGGCTGAAACTGAAAGGTAGATGCGCAGGCGCACTGGCGAACTTCGTGGAACGGCATATTAAACCGTGTTTACTTAACACAAACATTTTAGATTAAAAAACAAAGAGAGAAGAAAAAAAGCAAGGCTGTACTCACGTTCCGAAGACTGTGTTCGCAAAATCCGTTTAATTTATTCCTCTCGTCGTCCAACGAATGCATAGTCTGGAAGGGAAAAACGAGGCAGATGATAAATCAAGTCTTTCAGAAATTTATTAAATAAATGCTACCACGTATAGAGCAACGTGGCGATATGCAACAGAAGACAATCGCTGAAATGTTTCCACATTTTTTCGCCGTTGCAAAATTAATCGCCTCGTATTTCCTTTTGCCTAACCCTTTAATGCTCTTTAACGCTCTCGCCTCCATCCATTCATTTTCCTTTTCCTTTCCAACTTAATCCTCATTTTTCAACTGGCACAAATAACTAATTGAATAGCGAAACTAGCTGGCAACCAACTCCCATTCAGACGCTGGCACCCTTGTTGTTCAGCTACAATGATTGATTCAGAGCGGGAAAATAGTCCCGAAAACAATAAAAACGAAACCACAGAGAAAACCACGTTATTCAGTTATCCACCAGCACAATCCATAGATGGCGCCACCGGATTACGTCCAGAGCCTTTAAGCGCATTATCATAATACCTGTCCACCTTAGTGCAAATGGAGAAAAGCACCTGCCTAGCCTTACAACCAGCAATTTTTAAACTTCACATACAGCACACCACTAATGTTTGATTTGTAAATGCACTTAGGATTCGTGTCTTGACGTGCACATCATGCGTTAAAACGACTCACACAACACATCAATAGGTGTTAAAAGCCGAAATCGGGCAAACACGTCGAGAATAGCGATTTCTTGTGCAACGGAATATTTTTCTTAAAAGTATCTTCGGAAATGGCTCTCTGCAAGGGGTAGATGACTAACGGAGATTCTGACTGAGGAATTTTCTTGGTAAACACATCATGAAATGTTTTTGGAGAAATCTGATTTTACTGGTAAAATGACGCTATGAGATATTCTAATCCAGATTGGGCTACATGATACTGTTAAACTACTGTTTGAAGTGACAAGCATATGCCACTTTCGTTAATTTCTGCAAATACACTGTAACACTGTACCTCGGCCCTATTCCCCAAAGGTATGGAGTTGTACTTGTATAGAAGTATGGAGTATAATCCATACCTCAATTGAATTGTACTTTATAAAGGTATGGAGTATTCTCGATGCATGAGCGAAATGGAATTTGTATAGTAGTATGTATAAAAGTGCCATATATACATGTACAAGTACATGTTAACGCCATATCTTTGAGGAATAGGGCCCACATCAAAGAGTCTAAAATTACTGGTACAACTAGGACTAGCGATTGCTGGAGTCTCCAAAGTTCAGCATTTCATTTCAACCATTCTATCTGGGGTGTTTCAGAAGTCATTGTCACAAATTAAATGGATTGTCGTACTCATGAAAACAAGCAAATGTCCGTAATAGCACGGGTCTGAAAGTGGATTGTTTCCGAGATACAGGGTTTTTTCCCTTAAATCAAACACGTGTTGACACGTGCATTGGCTAACAGACAGTCGTTAGAATTTTATTCAAATTGAATGGGTTGTCTTTCTCATGAAAACAAACAAAAATGCATCTTATAACTGGTTTGAAAACGACCCGTTTCCGATATACAGATATGCCTACTCCCCAAGAACTCACATGGCCCTATGTTATTAGGGACATTTCTGTTAGGTTATGCGAGTTCTTTCGCCTTTGTCATTTGCATAAACGCCCCTGGATCTCATAAAAGGGCCGCTTCTTGGCCTATGTTATTAATAGCATTTATGTTTGTTTGTATGAGTACTACCACCTACATGTATTTCATTCGAGGCCATGACTTCTGAAACACCCTGTATAAGGTCGACTATGCGAAAGTTGGCTTCTCCTAAACTAAAAACTCACAGGCTGGCAGTGATAGTCCCGCGGTTTGGGGGCAGCTAAATCAGAAATTAATTGTTAAGTTAGGTTAAACCCAATCTGACCAGCATACCTGACAAGTACAGTTGAAATATAATATAGCCGCCATTTTTTCTGTGTTTTCGGAGAAAACTCCTTTCGGTCTACGAATAAATCGGTTTTATTCGTAGGTTACGAATTCTCAAACGAAAACTCTGTGATGCCAGATCAGCTAGGGATTAACTTCACTTTATCCCAATGCATTAGTGCCATCCTATGCCATCCTGTATAGGGACATATCTACTGAAGAGGTGGTCACACTGGTTCGGAATTTCCTTTTCGTGGTGCGTTTTCGGCGAATATAAAACGCTAAGTCCCTAATATTACAAGCACATTTGGAGGAGGCACAATACAGCCTTACCAAAAATAGTACAATAGCATTATCAAATAATAGTTCCCCCTGTGTACAATGCTAAAGGTACTATTGTTTGTTGCACCTAGGGCCTCTAGTGTAGCACCTTCAATGGGGTGCTACTAGCGGTGTGCAGCCAACGCACGTTCCCCTTTACTTGGCTGGCATCGGCATTCCCAAGGCATAAACGGATTTCCTTCCTAATAGTCAACGACGTATCAAAATACATTACAAAAATATGTACAATGGCTTCTGACATGATATCGAGTTAGTCGTGACGTGTCGAAAAGAAAATGTTTGACGCTAACGAAATCAAATTACTACATGAAACATTTTCCTCGTTGGCATCGATTAGCGGTCGCCGGGGGTCGCTGCGTGGGGTGAGGGACCAGGGGGGAGGATCCCTTTCGCACTGACAGATCCATTTACAAATTAAACGGCCGAATGGCAAAAGCTAGGCCTCAAAACCCTTCGCAATTTTGCCAGGCGTGACACAACGTCAAAGAATTAAGACTGAAAAGTCAACTGTAACAACGTTAGGCTTAACGAGCTAAAGGAATCCGAGGGGAAGGGGCCAAATGTTCAGCTCCGAGTCACGTTAATACATCAAAATCCCATTTAATGCCTTGAGTTGACTTTCTTGTTCGCAATTTGCCAGCGTTCGCCATTTTTGCTACAGGGGGCAGGCTAATGATAACGTATTCGCCGAGCAGTTGTCAAAAAACAAAGTTGACTAATATCAATTTGCCTATTACCCAAATCACTTTGACGAAACGGATTTTGCTCTCACGCAAATGTGCGAGGCAAACGGAAGGGATCTAATCTTTTGATGTGTACGTGCCAAGTTCGTATATGAGGGGAAAGGAAAAGTCAAAACTTATAGCATATGCCAAAATACTATTACAAAAATGACACTCAACGTATAGTTGGAAATTCTGTCCCAATAACGTGCATGACGTGCACTTCAATGTTTTCTAATTCTTGTCCATGAAAATGCTACTGGAATACACATGTGGGAGATTATGAAGAATATAAAGTGGTGCAAGTAAATTTGCATATGAATGACAATTTAACATGGCAGACCACACCCTAAAGATCAACAACTTTTGATAGGCGTTGAATCTGTGTGGTGACGAAAAACCTAGATTTTCTAGAAACAAGATCATAAGAGCGACAAAATATCAATATTTCAACTACGTTTCTAGTCAGGGTGGCAAACAAATTAAAGTTTTGAAATTTTGTATTTCGTAAGAATTTTTTGGAGAAAATGTTATAACTACATGTATTTTAGGACGTTTGACATAAATTTAGGATTTTAAGATTTTTTTAACGGTTTCAAATACGTTTTTAGAATGCAGTATTTCAATCCTTATCCACCTTTATAACACAATATTAAAAGAGCAAAAGTGGTATCAAACTGCAACTGTACCAAGGTACTCAATGTCAGCATTTAACTTAGACCAGATACCGGTAGTTTGGCAAAACAATGTAAATGTACACGGTATTTTGGGATTTTTTTACTATTTATTACTTTTCTAGGACATTTAGGACTTTTTTTATCTTTTAGTACACTTTCTAGGACTTAAGATTTATTTGCCACCCTGCAGGAAACTGTATCAAATAATCATAAGCAGTTCCGAATCTCATTCCTAAGAACTATTATACAGTACGTGCGCTCTTTTTACTGCATACCCCATCTTGCGCATATGAATAGTACGTTTACAACACTAAATGAAGTTGCAGTCTAATATATCAATGCCAAAGACTCAAAATTTACATAAAATGTTTTAAAAGGCTATGACGAGCTATGATGGGGCACTTTCTCGTATATTTGAGCTACTACAAATTGCTTTTAAAAGTCGCAACGCAACGTCCAGTAGCCAAGGAATTGCACGAAGAGTGACCAAGATCCCCATTGGTTAGATATTTTTTTTATTTTTGCAAAACTGACTGCAGCATTGCATCATCCAAAGTTATTTTTCCCTTTGTTTTAACACTGTAACGCGTCTAAGGAGGCTCACCTTAATTTCCTTCTCTAAATTTGATGATGACCGACTTGTCCTCGTTTTCTTGCGTTGTTTCTTTACGATGCCAACAGCTTTTTGGTAGTTGTCTTGGTGCGTTCGAAACTGTTGCTGGAACTTTTTCTGCTCTCCCTACGAAACACAAAAAGTCAAATTCAAGTTTCTTATTTCACATGCTCCCATTGGAGGTACATGTATACCATGCAGCACACACATATTGATATTCCATATTTCAATTTTGTTCCCTCCTCGCAAATAGCGTATCTGCTTAAGTTATTTCTGCGTTGTGCATTCTGGTGGAAAAAACACGCCAAAAAGGTTAGCCAATAATTGATGGCCTCTCATGGCCCGAGGGCATAGACCGCCTAAATAGGGCATTTCAAGAACGACCCTAACAAGAATTTCTATGGCCGAGGTCTCCGTTTAATTTATTTTAAATCGAAAAGAAATCTTGCCTGCCATCTTCTACAATTTCGGATATTGGTACGAATTCCTCGACTCCAAATTCAAAATTGCGACGATTTTGGGGGGAAATGACATAAAAACACACGCAGCCGTAGAAACCCGAACAACAAAAAATGTGTAAGATGGTAAATGTCAGTTTTTGTCGATATTGGCTTAAAGGTATATACAGTATATAACAATGAGCCTTGAACTGAGTCCTCTTGCGATGTATTTTCAGTGTTCGCCTCCCATAATGTTTCGTTTTTTTCATTAGGCGAGAAAGCCTCCAGCAATTCATTCGAGCCAAGGGTTTGATCCAATTTCATTCAGCCATTGGCTGCTATTTTCAACCTGTTTCAGTCAATAGGCCGAAAGCTCCTTAAAAATATTTATGAAAAAGTACATATGGGCGCACAAAAGGGTTAAACTTGCAGTAAAACATGTGTACTGTATACATTTACTGTAAGTGACTCCCTTTTAAAATGCAGAAGTAAAAGGTTCCAATTTTTAAAATTACAGGTTAAGTCAGGTTTCATAGACTACGACATAACATTCTCCAGTTAGCAGTGATTGCCTACTTTAAGGAGCAATGGGTCATAGAAAGTACTCACGGACAATTGGGACTATCTTAACTGAGATATCTGCATAAGTATCAAACTAAGAACGAATTTGAACGAAATATCAGATTTTAATATTTTAATAATAACAAGATAACAAGAAAATAATAATAACAAGATTTATAATAACAACGCTCTTGCATGGCAAGATCATTTCTATTGGCTCATAATTTTTCCGTTGTATTGAACGTGCACAATTATCCCCAGAACAAGCCTTTTGTTTACGAAAAGTGAACCTAAATCCTTTACCTCTGCACTTTCACCAGTATTAACATGCGGATTTGTATGAATTATTTATGAACAAGAAAGATTTCTAAACTGAAAACTGCAAACAAGACAAACCTGCTAACAACAAGGAATATGGTTGATATAGCTTACAGAACTTAACAAAATTCTATTTCATTTTAAAATTTTGCTTATGGATCGTTCTAGCTGGTAAAAATTGTTTACAGTTTTGAGTTTCTCATTATTAAAAATCTGCATGCTAATACTGTAGAAAGTGCAGAGTAATATATATAGGGTTTATGGTCTATATCAAATGTTGGGAATAATTGATTTACCATCTCAAATGGGTCGGATTTCATGAAACTAGACACTCATGCCTTTCCTACATTTATTGTCCTCGTGTTTAATTATCAAATCTAAACCACTGGATTCGTAAAGCTCATCAGATACAACAAGTTGACATATTGCTGCATTTTGCCTTGGATATTTAAATTATTGATAAGCTACCATCATCCTACCCACATACTTTTGTTATCAATCATCGTGGTGACATCGAAGTATGCATTCGAGCAAAACTGGGATCGACGTAAGCAAAAAGTCAGTTTTTATGTTGGAATGGAAATAAAAAATGTCCACAAAAAGCTTCGATGCTGAACAATTCTGGTAGGAGGGAGCATATCGGTCGAAAGGCGCACGCTTGGTTACTTGTTGGTTCAACAGATAAGGTCCTGGGAAAAGGCAGCTTTTCAGATGTTTTTCAGGCTTGTTTTGACTTGGGGCTTTCTTGTTTTCGTCTCGATTTTATTGGCCTCACTGCAATTCACTCGAGTGATTACGCACAAAGGCACAACAAAGCACCCCCTTTGACCAGCCAGGGAAGAAAGCAAGCAGATCCAATGGGCTTTCAGTAAAGAGGACACCAAACATTCTAAAGATGAAAATTAACCTGAAGCACTCCATAAGGAGGATTAATGGGGGGGGTGTTTCTACGGAATTAATGTCACTCTCGTCAATACTGAGGTCATTTGAAAAAATGGATAACGAATTGCAACATAAAAGTGACATCTGGAAATATAAGGCGAGACCACTGGCGGGAGGATTGGCAATGCACAGATGCCTTGCACCAGAATGGAACGAACTAATCGTACTGAATTTAGTACACACTGTATATGATTTTCTGGTGTAAGAAACGATAACATTTTCGATAATGAGGAAACCTTGTACATGTATTGTAGTGAGGACATTGAGGTTAAGCGAAGCATGATTACAATTTCCCAAAGATCACGCGAGTACTGCTTTGAAAATTATACAAACGGAGGATTATGCAAATGGGGCGGAGACGGAACTTTATATTAATTAGCGTATGTAGTGGAATTCTATTAATTGGTATTGTTTAAAAAGCAACGCTAATCCTATTAAATATTAAGTCTGCCGTACTAAATAATCACAATTTCCTCACCATTTTGAATATTCAAAAGTCCGATCCATGTTGCAATAATTAAGGAAAAGAACCGTTTTTAAAAGGATGTAAGTTATATAGGTTTGCGATGCCTTGATCCCCCATCGCTGACAACACTTAATTATTATCAGTAAACGACAAATCGATACCATCTTCATTTGAATTTTATATTCAGGGGAAGGCTCGAATAAAGCACATAAGCGCAGCATTTCAATTGTAGGCCCTGAGTTTTCCCTTCTTGATTAAAATACATAACAGTAAATATCACCGCTAAAAAATTGACTCGATGGCTTATCAGCTCATCAGAAATGGCTAGATGAGAACTAAAACTGACTTTTAAGCACTAAAAGGATTTAAAATCCCATAATCCTCTTTTCACGAAGACATCTCCATAATCATAACTTCTTAAAACAGTTCTTTTTAGTTCTATGGTTCCTAATAGAAATACTGCGGAATTCCTCAAGGGTATCACTCGCATCACTTCGAGCAGGCATTGTGATGGTGATGTAAGTCCGTAAACAATTTAATGTTGTCAAATTTTCAGGGCGATATTATTTAAGCTAATTTATCGAAGAATAACACTGCGCTGACAAGTGCTTATGTGCGATAGTTTATATATGCGCCATTCGGTAGACGACAAGCCATAATATCAAAATCCAGTTGAATTGCAGGTGTCCATTAAGCATTAAATCAATACCTTCTATAGGGTGCCACAGAAGTTCAATAGTCAGGTTGATCATGGCAGAATTCTCTCTGTGTAAAACATCTTTGCAGAGCCTAAATTTTTTTTTGCTATTTCTGTTACTTAGAATTTGCCTTTGGCTGATACATGCACCACGATTTTCTGGTCCAAATCTCAAACTGATACATGCGCAATACAGACTACACAACGGAGGACAACATGAGCACACTTGTTTGTTAAGAAGTAACTTCAAGGGCCATAAACAGAAGAGCTTATAAATTATTACTCCACTATATTACCCCCGCAAGTATTCCAATCATCCATCAAAATACTTAACACTCCATATGTAGCACAGGCTAGACATTTACTTTTATGATAAAGATGTCGGGGCATTGCACCTGATAAATCCTTCGTCAATAATTCCCAGTAATGAAATTATTAATGAGTTTACTTAGAAGGGTCATCTTGCATCACCACTCAAGCAGTCATCAACGCCATAAAGACACGCTAATTGCTCCTTACCTGTATTACTTTGGTGTCCTTTTCCAGGCTGGTTTCCAGAGGTACCAATACATCAACGTAGAAGGCCTTCAACTGGAATGTAATCAATTTTTCATTAATTAACGAAAGAAACACACCGTAGGCACCGAAGGTTAATGACTTAATGCGCGAGTATTACTCAGGCTCTCGAGCATAGTTCTATTAAAAATAAAAGCATCTTAAATGAGAAGAGGCGGAAAAAGGATTTAATAAATCTTATTTAATTGCGAAATAATAAGGCATCTAGCATCCG
Source organism: Kryphioiulus occultus (assembly GCA_034687865.1). Taxonomy (NCBI): domain Eukaryota; kingdom Metazoa; phylum Arthropoda; class Diplopoda; order Julida; family Julidae; genus Kryphioiulus; species Kryphioiulus occultus. Next base: position 13,550 of record JAQGAF010000173.1, read on the forward strand.
ATAGCGGGACGTTGAATTTGATTAGAAATATTTTCTATGAAGCGAGTGGGCTTTTTGAGTCGATTGTATCGCAATATCTTTGATGCTGAAAGCGAATAAGAACCGCATAAAATACCCAGGACGTCAAAAACAACGTGGAGGATGCTGCGAGAAGATGAAAATGATGCAACGAGGAATGCAGGGAGAAGACATTCGGTGAAATAAAAAGCAGCACAAAGAGATAACGACAGAATTTGAACCTTAGCTTCGGAGGAAAAACCTCGAAGGTGTTGTGTGCAAATGAAAACGTGAAAAAGGCATTGAACCAGAAAGCCCCAGAGAAGCAGAATACTCGCCTATACTGGAATAGTACAGCGTAATATGGCACCCAACAGTGCGTGGAGAACACAGGGATGCTAACAGAAATATTCATTAAAATTAATGGCAGAATTTATGGCGGCTCTCCACTGCCTCGGGCGAACGATGCTCTTGGTAAACGACCTCAAGACGGTCATTTAAAAATCATTATTCTAAAGAACTTCTTCAGTATTGCGTCTAGTCTTATGTCTCCTCTACGTTATTTCTTATTTGAAACACGATTTGCCATATACGGTGTGTAAACAACACAGCCAAGACATCTTCCGAAAGTAAATGTATAGCACGTATCAGGTTAAGAGTGCTCAATTTACTCTGCCCTCTATCGGCAATTGTGTGACGATTTTAAACGTGTCTACTGCTGCATAAGGATACATGTATATGCAGTATATAAGTTAGAGTATCTCTATATAGGTATTGGTTAGAATTCTTCATATTATGAGATAGTCTTATTAAGTGTAACTATTGACTGTTTTAAGTTATAAATTCACCATTATTTATAAAACTTGTCTAGAAAATGACATGGACATGTATAATAGTTGACATAAACTACACAAATGTTGGCAAAAATTAAAGATCTAAGGTGTCAGAAATCCAATTTGGGCACGTGCAAATCTGCGCACGTGCATTCATAGGTGCACAATATGAGTATCAATACATTCCTATGTCAAACAAGTGATCAGGTTCATAAACTTTCACTAGCGGGCAGAGTGATATTTAGCACTCTTAACCTGATACGTGCTATAGTAAACTTATGTACTATTCATGTTGTTTAATTTGACGAGTCTACATGTATCGAGTGGCTAGCATTCCAACTGTAATGTAATCATCGTTATTATACTGTGTACTAAAATTATATGATTCAGATATAGTCATCGAGTGCAAAATAACACGCAAGACTCTTTCAAATCGTTTTGACAACTTGTTATCAGTGTTGTTTTGAGTGTCTTTCGACGTGCCATAAAATGCCTCCCGTACATCTATTTCAAGAATAACTGTAATCATTTCTGCCATGACAGCAGTGGTTAAAATCCAAACTCCGTTATTTGTTCAGGTTTTAAAGTTGACTAATCTACAGATTATCTATTCTTATGTTACCAGAGCTTTGTAACTTGTGGGGTAGATTTTTAAAGTTTGTTATATGTTTGGTTTCATGCCCTTTTTAACCATACATGAATTGCAAGTATTGCATGAAAATTTAAACGAAACCAAGTGGCTATGTCATGGATATGACCAGTTTAATTTAAGCTTACCTACACAAAGATACTTAAAATTACCCTTCATAGGTAGCACGTTGTTGAAAAACTGAGATAGACGTTTATGGACTCATGGGGGAATTCCACAATGGTATAAAGCTGAAAATTGATTTTGTTTTCGGCCTAGGTAGAGTTCTTGTCTCTTCATTCATCGTGAAGTTGGGGATGCGGGATTTTACGAACATGCCTCGCAATGATTTATTCAGCAAATGAAACCAAATATTGAAGTTATACATGTGATTTGAAAAAAAACTTAATCATCGGTGCGGGGAAAGGATTTCAGACATGCGTTTATTTCTGTACTTACTATGGTGAGGTGTTGCGCTTGAATTTCTCGATCGATTTCAGCAAATTGCATCAGGGAGGAACCTAAAGAGATGGGGAAAATAAGGCGAATAATTAGCTTCAGGGATACAAATGGCAGAAAAAAATAAAACGCGAATTTATATGAAAAATTAAAGCATGGTGTACCATGAAAACGGATTTGCAATATTTAAGATTTGAGAAACGAGGATAAAAGGACTGTGTATTGACGGGGAAGAGGAGACAAAATTTCGTTTAGATCAGAGACAATGTGACTTATAGTATTTGTACGACTATCTAAACCCTTTATCTAAACTGCTTGAAGGATTCAGAGATGTTAACAAAGCAAATGGTTTTAAGCTGATAAAAACGAACGTAGAACGATTGGATAAATCATCAAAACCTGTATACATATTGATGAGCTAGTCGAAGATATTGGTTTACAAGAATGACGTCTATACACCTCATGACCTGATGACAAATTATGGGTTTCATCGTGCCATGCTACCGCATGGCCTCTGTGGTAAAGTGAACTTCTCCTAATAACTCGTAGGCTGGCAGTGATTGCATGGTGATTAGGAGCAGCAGAGTCAGGTATTACATTATTAGGATAGTTTAGGCTGCATGTATACGTTAGGTTAGGTTAAGCACAAATACAAAGAAGAAGAAAAACTTCTTGTATACTTGAGTACAAATATAAAAATAGGCGTGGAATACAGGGCGTCTACAAATCTTAGCAGCAGTTTTCATAAATCACTGATTATTGGTATTCAACATATGATCACATTTAATGTGAACCTGGAACATATGCAAATTCTCTGCAGGTTTTTTACACATCTAATTTCTCGATATGTGGAACTCCAGGTTTTTCTTACATCTATTACAGCTACAGCAGGTATTACATTATTAGGATAGTTTAGACAACGTCTTAGGATGGGGCAGTTGGCTAGAGTTAAAATATAAATACTGGGTATCTATAAATGTTGGCAGCGGTTTCAATAAATCAGTTTTGTATTCAACATATGATCGTAGTAGGTGCACATACCGTACAGAATGTAGGAATTCTGTTCACGTTTTTTTTAAACATCTATAAGTTCTTGATATGTGGCCCCCTACTGATTCTGCATTGAATTGAATTAAATCCCCACTGTGTGGCACACCCGCTATTAAGCATGTCCCTGTCAATTTATGCGAAGGTGTACTGCAGTAGTATATTTTTTGCAGCTGTATTATAAGAGATATGGTGATATCAAAAGAACATCTCTCGAAGTTTTGTTTTAAATTTTCTGGAGGTGAAATGTTTCCGCTGTCCGCCGTTAGAGGGGGTTGGGTTAAATACGCAGAATAAATGTAGGTGTGGTGCAAAGAAACCCGTTATGTTTGGACCCGAAACGCCGAGTTTTCTAGAAAAAAAAGCCCGATATAAATAAAAATGCAGTTTAATGAAGTAAAGTGCCTCACGGATGAGCAGTGGAGCAAAAAAGCAAGAATGGCCACGGAATTTAAAGCACTTGAAACGAACACCCTGAACCTCGCAAACCTCCAATTTCATTCGCAACAAACACCACCCAGAGAAAAGTTTCTCGCTTTTTTTCTCTCTTCTCTACTTCGGAAATAAATATATAATCCCTTTTATATCATTACTTTTACGACGATTCTTTTGTTGGCGCAATTTCGCTCTACCTTATTGCCGCTTTTATTAGTTATAAGACGTTTCCTGAAAGGTTCGTTAAGGAATTTCAATGTATCTATTTCACTTAAGAGCGAGAGAGTTTTAAGGCGTTTTATGAACGCATTTTTCGCCATTACGAGAAATACGCCAAATAAAAAAGATCGCGGTCGAGTTGGGAAATTAATTTGCATAAAAACGAGGTATTGAACCGTAACAGCGCTGAAAGTATTATATAAAAAAGGAAAATTACTATTTTAGTAAAGGTGAACAATATATTAACTCTTAATTTTAAAGGTGATGTTACTGTGTGCGCGTGAATTTAATTTTTTTATCTAATGCTAAGGACATACCAAGGAAAAACACGATAATTAAATAACCTGGTAGATAAACATGGTAACTTACCACGTTGGGATTTAATAAAGTGAACAGACTGTTTTAACGGTTTCTGCAGTGGATTGAGGGAGCACGTACTGGCAACACTGTAGAAAACTATACCGTATTCCTGGAACACGGTAAATAATACCGAGTTTTCCATTACCCAGTGGGAAACACACTGCAACACGTCATCACGATTTTCGCCATTATATAGTTAGTAAAACTAGATTTTCGTTGGGTATGCCCTCAGTATAAATGGTATTCCCAATAAACTCGCTTATCCAAACCTAGGACTGATGTGAGCTTTAATGAATGTAAAACGGAGGATAACGTTTTAAAAAGAAAAACAGTAACATTCCTAATTCACTACCAAATAGTTTGTTGTCATTTCGACTAACGAACCAGGTTTATCATCTACTAAAGTGAAATTCGTTACTTCTTCTATACCAAAGCTCAACAATTGAACATCTCCTCAATAGTTATACTGTACGGTGAAATCTTAATTGATACAAATTTAGTTAAAAAAAATAAATAGAACTGCTTTTTGTACCCTTTTAATAGTAAAATGCCAACCGAAATCAATTTTATTGGTTAAAATTGCATCATATGGCAACCTCGTGGATTGCCTTCGTCTATTTTACCTTACGTTTTTAATTCATAAGGGAGGCATCCGAAGGAAACGGGAAAGATTTCGCGATTTTCTGCAAAGTCTAATTTAAAATCCCAATTGGCCATTGGCCCATTTCTTCGGAAATTAGCAGCGAGCGGGTACTATATTCATTCGACAAACTTAAGGAAATATAAAATGGTGATGAAGGAAAAAAAAGCCTTATCAGAGTTTTTTTCCTCTGTCGGAATTATAGGGACCTAAGAAGTGGAGGAAAGACAGACACGTCCAATTAGGACCAGGAAAAACCGTTGGATTAAGCAGCAATTGCCATTCCCATAATAAAGTAGCGTATATACGGAGGAGAAGTTAGGCGTATGTGCAAAGCGATATCCTTTATCCGAGCACTGGTTTTTTGATCCCCAAAGTAGTGATTGAAATTTCCGAGTAGCGTTATCCGGAAGTGCGTTTCTCTCGCACTTCATTACAGCGTTTGCTCATTAGAAACTTTGTCTTTCAAGCTGCTTTGTCATTGGACTTAATAGGGTCTGAAAAGCTCACAGCGGGAGCTCCTCTTCAAGTCAAATCAAAATAGCGCAATTCGGGAAAAACACCTCGCACATTCGACGAGAGGAGAAAACGATTTGCGAAAAATACACACATCGCACCCTAAGCAAAGTAATCGTATTCCTCTTACTGCATTTACACTGGAATGACGATTCGGAACCTTTTCGTCAAAGGTGGCGCTGCAGATACACAAAAACAATGGTTTTGAACTCATTTGTTTACGTAATGCAGATTTCAAAGCCTGCATTCTGTCTATAAAATACGAAGCTAACTCGATTCGATGAATGTGTTTGAGTGCTAACAAGTTTGTTAGGCTAATATGAGATATCGCATACTTGGCATCACGATCATATATTTATTAAGCCTCATCTAAAGCTAAAATAACGAAAAATATTGCTAAATAAAATATTTATTCAGGGTTCCCACAGCTTTAGTAAAGTAAAATCCCCTGACTTTGCAAGGTTTCGTAGTTTAATATTTTTTTCCCCTCACTTTCCCAAGTTTTCCAGAATTCACAGGTTCTGTGGGACCATTCAAACGTGCCATATGAATTTCCCAAAACTGAATACACTTATGAAGTCTTAAGCCATGCACGCTATCTCATTATTTCTAAGCGCGAGTTCCCGCTCATATATCAATAATTTAAGTGAAAATGTAGTTTGAAAGATATATGGAACATGACAGAAAGGCCGTAATCGAGTACTCATTTATGATGATAGCTATACCCTGCATGAACATTGCGAAACGTGTAATAGGCGTATAATGAAATTACAAAATTTATTTCTACGGTGGCGCTTCAAAATGTGCTTTCTTGTCGTTTACGATAAAAAATGCGGACTGATCCATGCAAGCTTTATGCCAGCCAAAACAACATTTATCCTAATAAAAACATTCGCAGAAATGCGACGTCGAATTGTTACACTGTATTTCTGCTTCGATTGGAACAATTTTTCCATTGTTGTCCGGCTCCAAATTTACACTAAATACGTATATTTCAACCCTACTTGTCTAGTATACAAGAATGATACCTGTCCAAGCTGCCGCAATTTACCCTTTTCATGTTTCTTTGTGAGGTTCACCTTTTTTTGCGGATTTTTTTGCTTCTAACAGAACACAACCTAAAAATGAAAGTTCTTTACCAGTATTTAGCTGCCCAATGGAAAGGCAATCACTGCCAGCCTACGAGCCCTTAGGAGAAGCTTACATTCAAGGAACTGTGTCTAATAGTTAGTACAGTCGTATCTTAGTGCTCAATAATATAATGTCTGTTTAATTCTAATTGCAATTATATATACATGTGTACTGAGGGTATTCGATCTTTAATTGCCGAAAACATACTGTACATGTACATACAGAACATGTTCGTATGTTATACGCAGGAACAGCGTACTTTCCTACAGAAGCCACTCCCATTGACATAATCCATATTTCAAATTTTGCAATTAATATGTAAATAAGTTTACCATGCCAACATATATATTAATCGCCTTAATTTGACATCTGGATAGCAACTTCTCGTCCAAGTAGTGTAGCACGTTGCAACTGTTTTAATATGCGCACTAATATCAGGGAATTCTCGAGCGACTCATCGATTTTAATTATTTCCTGTAACTAGTTTCGCAATTTGAAACAAACACCACGGCCATTCCCATTCAGAACTACTCCTTTCTTGTGACTAAATTCTTTAAAAAATCGTATGAATTTTTAACGCGACCCTGATGCATTTCCTACCCTACTTTTATACAGAAAGTCAGAAAAAAACTGCAAGTGGCGAGAGAAAGGAAAGTTATTCACAAAGAAATCTAATAGAGCAACCGCCGAGCAAAATTGTGTGAAAAAGTTAAAGTGATTGTGTGCCGTTAATTTCATTGAAAAAGGAGTCGTGTGAAATGCGTCGTTTTCCTTCCTGGAGCTCTTTTAATGGCAGATGGTTTTTACACAAATAAAAAAGAAGAGAAAGGAGAAGATTCGGATTGATGCAAGTACCAATAAAATGGTATTGGTTTTAAGTTCAGCAACGGATTGCATCGTGAAAACACACATCAAATCAAGGGGCATTCAAAAATTTGCAGGAATCCTGAAACAGTGAAATTGACAATCGAACTCAGTCAATTTGCAAATATTTGCGGTAATAAGAAGCGTGCACGTCTACATGTATGAACACGGAATTGGCACAGATATAATTAAAACAATTTTGTAAGCAGCCCTAATTTTGCCTATTTTTTATTTCATAAACGCTAGTTATGTTTGCACTTATTTTATATGGCCCAATCCATTAAGAACTTTGACTTTTCTCATTTTGCATTACACTTCTCGCCAATTATTAAGCTAGCTGTAAAGCCCCTATATTGACAATTTGCATCCTTGACGCTCCTAAAGGGATTAGCTATACAAGACACGCCATCGTATCACAAGAAAAAAATGCGTTTGTTGGAAAAATGCACTAGTTTCGCAATATTTATCCCACTTCCCCCTTCATTTTCCAATTTCGTCAATTCTATAAGCCTCCTTGTGATTGCAGTATACAGTACGTATCACGAAATAACTCACGACAAATTCCTCCGAAATTCATTTTTCATGCTTAAAAATCCATTTCCAATTTCGTTTTCATTTAAAAAATCCTTGCTCATACGCGCATAATTTCGTGATCCACGGTAATAGGTTGAAGAACATTCAAATTGGATGACTCCAGTTGACGTATCGTGACGCTACATTTACTGATATCAGTGAAAAAAATGCGGCAAAGCAGATTGGAAAAGTCGGCTGCGTAAGAGTGGAGAGATTACAATTTTGCTAATAAGATTAAAAGCTTTCTTAAGAGAACGTCTATTTATATAGACACAATGAAAATAATACAGTCGTAGGCAATGTTAGCTGTATGTCAACGCGTATATGCATTCAAGCAGATAAGTAAGCAGAAAACAGGAAAAGAACATTTAACTCTAATTCTGGGTTAAATATCAAATTTGTTCAAATTAATTGAAGTCAATTTACAGGAAGTAAATCATCAAGATAATGCACCGTCGCTAACCGCAGCTGATAAAACTATCCAAACAACGGATTTAGGTTGGGCTAGCAGAATTTCAACGTGGAGGTTGTTTCACAAGATACGAGCGTATTCAGGGTTAATTCCCACAGCTTTAGTAAAATAAAATTTCCTGACTTTCCCAGGTTAACAATTTTCCCCCCTTACCTTTAGAGTTTTTTCATCGAACAACATAAAATAAAAAGAACCCGCCATTGATTAGGACGATAATTATTTAATTTGTATAATAAGGGAATTCACACAATAGCAAAGTATTCATGCACTTTTTTAATTTGGCTTTTTAATTTTGAATTCGTAATAATTAATTCGACAAATTTCGATATTGTCATAACGAAGGCATGGAAGGAACCAACCTGCCATATTAGGGTTTTTCCATTGTGCAAAAGGCTACTTCACTTCTGGATTGAAATTATGATTAAAAATGAGGCAATCTCTTGGCTTTATGAAAAAGTTCCAAAATTCCCCTGACTTTTCCATGTTTCCGAGTCAGTTACAAATCCCCTGACTTTCTCAGGTTTTACAGGTTTCCCAGATCAGTGAGAATCCTTCTATTGTATGCAAATTTATGATAATAGAAAATTAAGAAGAAAGCAAAACCAAGCAAACTTTAAGACAAATAAATTCAAGGTGTCTTAAAGGGTCTTGGTCTACCTTAAATCCAGGAGACCTTAAGTGAAGATTTTTGAGAATTATGAGCAAATGAGTTGGATGACTAAAAGGAAGCAGTTTGGAAGCTGGTATAACGGATGTTAATCTAGGCACATAACCAAAAGCAATAATAATAATAATCCAGATGATTGAACGATGCTAATGTGATAAACGTTAGCATGCAGGACCTAATAAAAGGCGTCATGCAATGCCTAAAATTACCATTCGTTAGTTGGTGTAGGTACGAAGGCAAGAATTGGCGACAAATGAAAATTGATTTCCATCGGCACGACAGCATTAGAGCAGCTCGTTGCTAAACTTTATGGTGGGATAAACATTAGAAATGCCGCTTAATGAATAGGAAGTGTGGTATGTTCGCAATTTCTGCAATCAATCTAGGTGCTATGAGAGCAATCAATTCGTGCCCGGATGTGTCTGTCTGTCTGCGCCTGTGGCATACATTATGAGGCGCAGCGAATCCATTGGCATCAAATGTCATGCAGGAGTAACTTTGAATGGGAAAGGTCATCAACCTTTGACCTGAATCGCCAATTGTGTCACCCTATTTGGTAAAATTAGACCTCCATTTGGGTTACACGAGCACCAACCCGGGGATCATTTTTATTCAGCATATCTATCCTAGCAAAATAAATCATATAATATGCAGGGGACTATAACTGTATGTAATGAGATCTCATAGGTTAGAGAGTTGGGAATTTTATTTATTTTACATATTTACCCAAAAAAACAGCGTAGTTCCCAACCTGGGGGTTCGATTTGAAAATCGAGGTTTTTTAAAAAGTAATTTGTTCGATGTGTTTTCCCTACTATAACAGTTATTTAACATTCATATGAGGATGTGTAAGTCTGCGAACAACAACAAAAATTAGAGATTTTGCATATTTTACTTCAAAGAAAAAAGTGCAATACATAAACCTGGGGGCGTTTTTTACCCATTTTGATTTTTTTGGAATTAACTATAAGGTGTACAAAACTATTTCTTTGCGTGGAAGGCTTCTTTGGCATTAATTCTGTTGAAAAAAAACCTAGGGTGGCATCAAAGGGATAATCAAGTTACTATAAATATCCTAATTAGTATAGAGATTATAAGAAAATTGACGGTTTTTCGGAGATAATGGTTGGATTTCTCAGTGAATTCTTCCCGAAAATAGATAGGACAGATTTGTCAATCATATATCTATATGATTGACAAATCTGTCCTATTCCGGTGCGTTGAAAAACGCTGGTCACAACGCTTTATTGCAGCCATGTGCATGTTGTTTAAGGTTATTAAGCAGAATCTATATACATCATCGAAATGCGGAAATACAAATTATTTGGTAGTAAACAGGAATACTAATATCTTTCAATGTTATCTTCGGTATGTCCAATTGGTAGCATGCTATACGAATGAGTCTAGCTCGAGTTTTATTAAAGCTTAAAGCTTCCTTCCTCCGAATGTGCTGCTGGTTTTCTCCATCAGTAACCCATATATAATATATACATGAATGTATGTGTGTTGTTGGCTTCTACTACTACAGTATACGTCTACGAAATATGTATTTTGTAAAGCAGTAGGAAATAGCAACGTTTTTCAATAGGTGGTCTATATATAAACATAATCACGATTTTATCAGCAGTAATTACATCCGAATACCTTGGACAGGCATATACATGGGAAAAGAAATTACGCCAAATTTCCTCGACCGATAACTGATCTTTGACATGAAATATAAAAGGCAACGTCGAGCGAGAATCCCCTATATATAAATTGCTGCACAGAGTGGACTTTCATCTGATTTTACGCAAGATTCCAATGCTCATTATTTTTCTTGATTACAACTATTCATAAAGGATAGAGGAGAGTCTAGAGAGGGGAAAACGAAATTTATAGCTGGCTCAAAATTAAGACCTTGTTTCCCCGACCTATGAATGAATGCACACCGGTGCAATTCTGTAAATACAGATATTACTCATTACGGGTTGCCTAAATCATGTAGCATTTGTGTTGCTTTTCACAAACTGTCTGCTCGAACAAATCGGATTTCTATACATCGTATCCATTTCATCCATTATTCAACTGCGGGGCAGGCCTAAACGGATGGATTTGACTTTCCTACATTATTATACAACGAGGGTCGACCAAAATGTTCCTCAGAAATACGAAAAGCTTCTATCACTGCACTCTATAACATAACTCAAAAGTGAGCATAAGATTTTTAGTAGACGTCATTGCGTCAGAAGTTTAAAAGCTTATCAGTAAGAAAGGATGTTCTTAATTGTTCACTTGCTAAAATGATGGAAATTACCTATTTGGTGTTAGCTGCATTGTTTTGCCATCCGACTCAAATGCTTCGGTTTATATCATCAATGCTTTAAATGATAATGCGATGGCAAAAATCCACACACTTAAAATAAATGGAGTTTACACTAACAAAACAAGAAACAAAATCACTATTGGCTATATAGTACTGAAAAATATGCACTTGTCTAGAGAAGAATATCATCTGTCCTAGTTGTCGCAATGTACCCTTTTTGATCTTTTCTCGTTTTTGTTTTCTTTTTACAACCTTTATATTAACTTAACATGTTTAATTTCTGTCTGTTTTCGACCCTTGTGAAATCGCATTTAACAGACATACTGGCGTACTAAAGGGCTGAAATTTGGTACACATCTTCTATTCACCTGACATTTTACGTCATTTAAAGTTTATGGAGCAAACTCGCCCCTTTCCCAAGAAATTAATTTACATTCGAAATCGTTCATGATGGTCCACAATGCATTACGCTAATAAATGCATTCGAAACCGTCGTCTCCCAGAATCCATTTCGTTTGTATGCGCATTATAACAGTCTGTACGCCAAAAACGTAAGATTTTCTTGACTCCTTATATTCCGTTCACTGTACATGTATATCGTAACCTAAACTAAAGTAAAAGTGTAATTCTGTATTTAGTTTCCCTCACCACGGACAACCACTACTATCATTTGAGTGGTTATGAGAAGTCCACTTTCCCATTAGTGTCTACACCAGAACATAGCAGCAGCAGGGCATACTCCAAAGTACAGCCTTTCACAATTTTAAGTAAGGTTTTTTTCACGTGGCATGAAAAATCCGTGCACACTAAGCCGGAAACAGGAGTATAAAGACATCTTTAGAATAAATTCAGCTAGAGGCACTACCGTCGCAATGTGATTATGGTTTGCTTATAAGCTACTTATATGTACATGCAGACTCCTATAGCGTGCTAGCAGTTGCTTCAAATCCATCGCTGTTTCCCAGAAACACATTAATCCGAACGCAATTTCAGGAGACACTTTGCTTTATCGCGATACGTTTTCATATAAATGGCTCGTTCGCAACTTTCTCATCTTCCCCCGAATTTCATATTTCATATGCTAATAGTTCGTGAACGTTACCATCTCTCAACATAAGCATTCTTCTAAGAGAGGAGCGGGAGAGAGGAAAAAATCCGGCAAAATGAGACAGACAATTTAATGATGGCAAAGCATCGTGCAGCCAACTCATCTATACATCATAGTCAAAAGGCTATCAATTTTATGTAAAATTACGTTCATATTGGAAGCGAGTGACAGCCAATGCTGTTGTTTGCATAGTATTACGGCGCTCTCGTTGGATCAGCGAGGTTGAAGCATCAATAAATCAAAGGCGAGGGAGAAAAAAAGCCCGCCAGCTTTTACACCCAATTCACGTCATGAGCACGAAGACAATGACATATATCCCTTATAACCGAAAAACAGAAGTGGAAAAACTTGCCCAGAAAGAGCATTGAGACGGGGAAAAACAATGGGCGTCATGCACGACTCGGTGACCTCGTGGCTCCTGGGTGGACGAAATCAATCGACTTTTCAACGTCCATGACTCACTGCTATTACTTAATGACCGATGTTAGCACCAGAGTCAAGAGTTGGACATATCGCCGCAACAATTTATATTATTAGATTATTAAAGAGAAACACGAAGTAGCGCTGGGAATTGCGGACAAGGGCTGAATAACTAAAGCTGGACAAAGGATGGACAAACCGGTGGTCATCTCAGACCGAGATTCGGTGATCTCTTCAGATTGGGAAAAGGATCAAGAGCAGATCGACTTGGAAAATCTTGTCTAAAAACAAAACAGTGGGTAGGAAACCATGTTTGAGCTTTCGAGCAGTTTGAAAATGGCGTCTTTGGCGATGATACATGTACGATTTTAAAGCTAGGAAATTCCATCACGTTTCACCTGTTAGGCAAGTCCGAAAAACTGCAAGAATTGACCACCAATAAATTGTGCTATATGTTCTTTTGTAGGGTGCTGATTTGCCCTGAACTGAATTGGCAAACAACCCTATATTTAATCAAAAGCGCCAAAAGAAGCTTAAATGGTACTATCAGGCATGTGACCAATTGGTATACAATTTTTCATATTTTTTAATATCCAAGAATCTGATATTTTCACATTTTAACATCCAAGAATCTGATATTTTCACATTTTTAACATCCAAGAATCTGATATTTTCACATTTTTAACATCCAAGAATCCATGCGACCCACCTACAATATTGAGAACGCCACAGGTAATTTTTTTTACAACACTAGACCACAAATAGTGGATTTCAGCTTGCTTTTGTATGACGTAAAATTTAATATAAATGTTTGCACATAAACTCCATTTTGGAGGTAATATCATCGAATGATAAAAATGAACAGACAACAAGCTCTGCACTCAGATTACCGAGATACGACGGCAAATCATTTCCATCAAGTGGTTTTTGTGAACTCTTAAAATTAATGCGTGTGGTACAATCGATAAAACTCAAGGGCAGACGTCACAGCCCAAATGCGTGTGACGCTGATTAACACAATGCCTGTGTCACTTAAGACCGATAATCAATGTTTCATAAGTCAAGTAGTCACACATCCTCATTAACAGTAAAAAATAACCGGATATAACGCATGTTTGCGTGGCATCAGTATACGTGCGGTTCGATTATTCTGCATTGCACCCAGCCAGTTATCGAGAAAAACACTTAGTACCTCAACGGAATTTCAAAGATAATTCAATTAGAAAAATGCGCATCGAAATAAATGTATTTAAAAGGTACACCTGCATACGAGTGGTAATTTCCCATGACGTTTTTATTCGAGCAGGCTTTTATAACGAGCAAGTGTCTTACGCATACATAGAGAAAGCCTCAATGAATGGTTTATTTGATTTCATTAGATTTTTTCTTAGAAGTCGACACGAAGCAATGGATTTCGTATAAATCCTAATAAAGTCGAAATATTGTTAAAGCCAGTTTCCATTATCAAATTAATTCTCACATGGTCGGTTATAGCACTATTCTACGCAAATCGACCATTACTGACGCGAATAAGGTTACTTGATGTTGCCAAATTTATGACTTAACTGCGGTAATTTAATCATCTGATTAGACAACGAATAGAATAGGCGTTTTAGTGCATCATAGGCTCCTAACGTATTAAATGATACATGATTGGCAATTAAATACCGTCTATACTGTAATTAAAATAAAACCCTGAGCTTCACTGAAGATGCACTGAACATATAAATTGCAGGGTTCTTCGAGATTGCATTTACAACTTCCCTGACTTAAATTTCCCTGACCGTTCTAGGTTTTAAAACAAATTTACCCGGCCACCCTGGCCATTGAAAATGCAAACATATGACATGTCAATGTAATCAATGGTATATTGACTGCTGCCTACATATAAACAGGAGAGCGAACACAAATTGTGACAAGGAAACAACAAATTTAGATCAGCTTAATTTCTTTTGCAGAAGCACTTGTCATCTCTTGTTTTTTGTGCTAGCCAATAACTAGCTTTGCAAAAGCTGTTATTGATTTGCTGAATTTCCCTGACTTAAAAGTAAATCAATTTTCACTGACATTTTAAAATCAAAGAATTTTCCCTGACTCTTCCAGATTATCTAGGTCTGGGGGAACCTTGAATTAAATCACAGCCTGGACACAATGAGAGGCTCACCATAGTTTGCACGATTTGTTTCCTATTTGTGTACCCTTGTATATAGGTGCCCACATTTCTTTCGTACTCAACTACGAAATGGTGTACTTTGGGACTCCATATCATAGCATTAAACAGCCATGCAAATAGTGATGATTTTGAAACCAGGAATATTTTTATTGACATAGTGTATATCGTAATAATTTGTGTAATAATGCCACTATCGTAGAATGAAAAATCGAGGTTTCGCACTGGCTTACTCAACATATTTGGAACATTGTTTCATGTGCAACTCACATACCGCAGACGTACAGCATTACTGAAAAATCTGCTTTCAGCCATTGATAAGGAAATAACCACAGCTAGGACATACAGTACATGTAGCTTGCTGTATGCCATCCTGAGAAAAATACGAAGTTCTATTATAAATCTCCAAGCAATCTAGGGTAATTTGAAATTTTGTTCAAATACTTTCAAGATTTTGCTCGAACAACGTGAATTAAAGCCGAGGATCGATTTTATTACCACGGCACATATTACTAAAATTCCGTGCCCTGTCAAAGTACACGCTTGAGATGGAATAGATTTCTTCGAGCAACCTTGTCCAGTCCGTCGCCTCACGATATTGGCTGGATGAAAACTCATTCTGGGATCTCTTGCATGGCATTCGTACGAAGGGCTTAAAGTCGACTGGAGAATGCATCGAGAATTTCTGAACAGGATATTACTGCAGTCGTCGCAAAATGCGCTTCAATCCAATTTTGTGGAGCAGTACACACGAACAAATGGCCTAAACAATGCTGCGAGCGGGACGCCTTTTACGAATATTTTCCAAAAATAAAAGGTGTCACGAGCCTCTCGATGACTGATTTTCAGATGTATGAGTTATTCGACCTGATGTGATATGTTGCCCGACGAAAAAAACTAAAGCAATGATTAAAAAGGAGTCGCTTGCCGTAAGAAATGTATGGAATGAAGGAGGAAAAACACTAAATCTCGTATTTCAAGTGCAATGATGAAAACCTACAGGGTTACCAATAAATCTACAGGGTTAGCAAAAAGCCTGACAGCAAAAGGCAAACTAGGGCGAATTTCAAAGTTCATAAGTGATGGACACGTAGAGATTACATGCGTCTTTATTTGGGACATGGTGCCATCGTATGTCGCGTTCCAATCAGAGTAAGAGTAAGCAACTAAACATGACAAGAGATAAATAACTGAATTAAATGTTCCACACCGATTTGGCACTTCATGGGTTCATGTTTTTATACATGTACATGTATGATCACCGGCCCTATTTTGAGAAATACTTCATCGGTTAACTTTTTTTCTCAACTGAGGTACATGTACATTGTACGGACCAGCTGTTATTTATTGGAAAAAAACTTCACTTATCTCTTACACAATATCAATTGTAATCAATTGCGTTGGCAGGCTTTCTGCACCAAAATACACTTAAAAGCCTCTTGACAAGCACGAGTGATAAAAATCATCTTAATTCAAGATATTGTCTGTAAAAGCCAGACGAGAACGCTTGCGCCATAGCAGTGCTGTAATTCTGCATGCAGAGTTTTGCCATTTTATCATTTTGGACTCATAGCTGGCCATCCCTTAATTGTACATGTACGGTATTAGAGGTACGTCAAAAATACAATTTAAACTCTTCACTTGTAACACTACAAAAATAACAATCAGTTTCTACTGGTTGTTTTACTTGAGATACACCTGTAAAGTAGGCGGCACACATGTACACGTTGAGTGCATGGGTCCTCCTTATTCAGTAGATGTATTGAGAGGAAGTGATAGCGCATAAAAAAGCGGCATATAAAATAGATCTTCGGAAATTGTACCATGGGATGGTACAACCCTTAAATTGCCAGGAGTTGTACACTAGCGCCAGTGCTGCGCTGTGGTAGTTTGAATTGCAAATGGGTAAATCCAGCAGGACAAGTCTGAGAGCGCCCATCTTGGGAGTTGGTATTTCAGACGTTGCAATGCATAAAATTGGGCTAGGGTGAGGGGGGAATAGATACAAGCATGCATGAAGTTCCCATTTTGATCACGCTTTTTATCCCTGCTCGATGTAGCATGGCGTATATGATGGCCAAACCAATACTTCCGGAGTAACTTGCCATAGTGCTGCGAGTGCACTTCCAGAAGCTAGCAAATGCCCCACCCCCACCTTGGTGATGCGCAGGGACGTCGGAATGCAAAACAGCGAGGATATGCTGAACAAGGGCGATCACTGCCATTGCCATAAAGCAGCTCCACCATTTCCACTTGTACGCACCCAAAGCGTGTTTTCTGGTAATATCCCATCTCTGGCTCCATAGAACTCAACGACCATTAATGGATGAATAACTGTACCGCCGCCTGCCAATCTAGCAGCCTTAACATTCGAAATGCGTGCAGCTATTTCAAAAATATACGATCATAAATAGGGGGCTAAATTTCTTCCTGGAATTCACACGCATCCAATGACTTCTGAGGGTGTCTACATGTCTCCATACGTGAACTAGCTAGGAACTCTGATGTCACCAGAAGGACTGAGCAACGCCTTGCGGATAATGTTATCATTCGTTTATAGTTATGAAAATTGTCAAGTCACGAACGCTCGCACACAGTAAAATCATCGGTTATTGTAATCAACAAATCGCTTATTGTTACCATTTCCCCTTATGAAGGATTCGTAAAACACGAGGAAAGATAAGTCATGGAAGATAATGTCTAAAATGATGCCCCATCTGCTGTGAATATCGAACATTTCCAGGAATATTCTTCCAAATTTTCGATATTCATTGACGAAAATATTCCAATAGCAGCCTCAACGCCTAAATATGGCACTTGCCAGGCTGTCTGCGAGTCAAACAGCGCTGACTGATGAAAATGATTTTGATGTTGACGAACGTGAAACGAGAATCTTAGTTGAGAAACCACAAAAAGTGTTGAAATGACAAAAGCATGCACTAATAAGATTGACTATGCATGCATGCAGCATAATCTATTGATTTTTAATACAATACAAGTTATTTTTTAGCTGTATATAGCTTTGTAAAGTTAAATTATATGATGTACATGTATATGCACGTAAATAAGAATTCAGATTAAGTAACGATCGCCTTTCGGCTATTGTCATTCGGCTATTAGAATAATTCGACTATTGTAATTAAAATGGCCAAGGCCCAATGTGACCGTAATATGCGGAGTCCACTGTTTTAGTCAGATGTGCACAATTCCCGATACTGTGGGCTTCCCCTGGGTAGCTTGCAAATTTTTCTGTTTTTACTAACCTAAAGTAACCCAATCTAACCTAACCTAATCTAACCTCACCTATAACAGTTAGGCATACATTAGCCTAGGTTAGGTTAAGTTAGATTAGGTCATGTTAGGTTAGGTTAAATTTGCAAGTTGCCCGCAAAGCCTTTGAGCTGTTAGGAGAAGCCCATAGTATTTGGAGGGTTGCACATATCCAACTAATACCCGCCTTGGGAACGACCCCCAACACTGGACATGAAACGAGTATGTTCGGACCCGAGCAGCGTGTTTTTATTGAATTTCTGGCAGCTCCGTCGCTTAATTGATCTGTCCAAACGGCACTGTTGACCTAACGGTAAAATGAAAGATTTATTCACTCAATGGCCAGCTGCTCTGAAACGACGAAGGGTCCCACTATAGTGTACATGTAGGTATCTTGCACTTAACACAGTGTATTTTATTGCCGGACACACGATTTTACCAGTTCATTCACCGATGAATAAATTGTCGATTAGAAATAACGGCAGTTTTAGAATTCCTCTACGCAGAGAAGGACGCATGAACTAACAATACGTTTTCTACAAGTTCCATAAGCGATATTACAAAAGCACCAAGGAACTAGTCCTTAAGGCTTGTCTTTATGGAGTGTTTGTTAGAATTAAACTAAAAGGAAAGAAGAAATGTTCCATAAGCGTCCCTATAAGAACCATAAGCGTTTGAAAAATAGACCTATGCGTTTTCAGAGAGATCACAAGCATTAGACAATTTGAAATTGTACTTTTACCAAATGCAGGGTTCCCCCAGAGGTTACATTTTCAATTTTCCTGGGTTTTCCAGGTTTTGAAATAAATTTCCCTAACAGCCTTGACCACTAAACTTCGAAAATATGACATTTGTCAATGTAAGGAAAGCTCTATTTTTTATTTCTTTTATCTAAACAGGAAATTGAACACACATTTGCATACGGAAACAACAAATTTATATAAGTATTTTTGTAAAACTGGCCATTTCATTACAATATTCACGGAAGTACTTGTTATTCCTTGAGTTTTGCATTAGTCAATCACCAGTTATGTAAAATGTATTATGAATTTGTTGAATTTCCCTGACTTTTTCTAAGTAAATTCATTTCTCTGACTTTTCCAAACCATTCCACTTTCCCTGATTTATCCAGGTTTCCAGGTCTGGGGGAACCCTGTAATATCCATTGGAAATTTTGCATCGAAAATTGTGAAACTTGTTTCCCAGCTCCAAATGTGTGAATAATATTTGTGTTTCCAAATCTATTTATCCATACGAGTAGAACGCTTGTCCTAACAAACAATGCATGTGTGATTTAGCTGCCCCTAACAAGCAGGCAATCACTGCCAGCCTAGGAGTCGCTAGGAGAAGCCCATTTTTTATCATGTCTATGCTGGAACAGGGACTCTACCGAAATACCCTCGTTGCTTCCTACAGCAATTATTCGCAGAAAGCACTAAGCTACACGGTTTCCTGAGACACACTGTACTACTAACGTTGCTCGTCAGTTAACCCTAATAATATTTTTGTCACAGAGCCTCCATGCAGGAATTCCCCTCGGACTCGATACCATCTCATTTCTAGCTGTTCCGACTTAACAGAATCTGAGCTCAACAGGCCTCTGGTAGAGGGATACTTAAAACCCGATAGAAAAAGCATTGATAAACTACAAAAGCCATAAAAGTTGTGGAAATGCCAAAGAAACCGGGCTGGGGGTCATGCACGTCCTCCGACAAATGAATGATAAAGTAAGGCAACCATGGCAACCGGCACCCACACGCATTAAACGAGCTTCTAAATCTGCGTTATGTGCCCCTTAAATGAGTTACTTTGCATTTAGCGCTCGCAAGGGCACTGTTACAGCCGAGTGATGGCAAAAAATTCGCAACACGGCCCAGAAATATACATCGTCAAAATAGCAGATATCCATGCAGTCGTCGAAAATGATGAAGCCTTCCATAACAGTAATAAAAAGCAGCATGCAAGCACAGAAAACCAACTAATGTTTATATATACTGTATATATATATTCGCCCTACCGAATCTATAAAGACATGATAAACTATCTTTTTTCACGAAGCCAGCCTCGTGCAATACATGTACTCGAAAATTTATATACGTTCTCCATGGCGGAGATACGTCCAGAATTCCGCACAGAATTGGATCGCATATCTCTCGCATTAAGATCTATTCTCACGGCGAAGTATAAATCAGACACGTGCATTTGATGTACATGTATTTTTGAAAACGCTCCTGCAGTTCTTCATGTCCGAAGGTAATCGGACGTGAGGTCAGAAATTTAGCAAACTTTCGATGACCATTTCAACGATATATGGAGGTAGAAGGTTGGCATGCAATTTCCATGAATCCAAATAAACGTTTATCATTTTTACCTTGCAATAAACATTCTAAAGTGGATTTTGTTAACAGAAATAATGCACATATGGGCTGTATAGGATAAAGTAGTAAAATCTCACCTATCAGCCACCAGGTTTTCAAATCTCGCCAAAACTTGCAGTCCTTGAGAACATAATACATCGCATTTCTAGCAAAATAAGACAAAACAAGACCACGGTTGACCCTTCCCGAGTTCACCCTCACTCAACGGCAGTGTGTGAATAGGGAGTGTGATTGACCGGAAGTCGTTATGGACGCTGCATTGGCATTGCATCCGGGCATCTCATCAAGCAAAATCCGGATCTAACATGCAGGATATATTCCCTGCTCCAAATGCGCATAAAATACATTATGTATACATGTATACTGTGTTGCAACCATACTTGTCTACACTAGAAGACAATAATGCTGTAGTAAACATTATAGTAGAAATTAATGACACCTGTCCCAGCTCTCGGATTTTATCCATTTTATAACCATCTAAGTCAATGTCGCTAAATCCTGGAGTGCTGAAATTTGGTAGACAGGTTCAATTCGCGAAATGGTTGCTTGCATAAAAATTACGCAGATTAATTTTATCGCCCTTCACGTGTTTATTTACAACTTCAAACAGTGAAAAAATACGTTCGATGACGCGGCCTAGCCCCGATTTCGAAACATACATGCGCCTGGAAAAACTTACATTCGAAAGCTCGTGACTTGAAAGCTTGAAAGTACCCAAAACCTTTTTTCGAAACGTACGTGCACTTGGTACTGTCATTCGCTTTCTCTCATTTTCGAAACGTACGTGCGCCTGTTATAACCATTCATTCACACAACTCGGTATGAGCGTCAACGTTGGGTTTTATTAAATACCAATAATACCACTTATTGTCGTGTTGTTGTTGTTGTTGCTGCTGCTGCTGCAGCTGTTGTTGTTGTTGTTGTTTTGCTTTATCGTTTTGTTGTTTTTATGCCCAACCTAACATGTAATTTATTTTGGCAGCCCTAACTGCAGGCAATCACTGCCAGCCTACGAGCTGTTAGGAGCAGCCCACTTTCTCCTAGTATCTATGCTAGAGCAAGGCAGAAGCAGGGAATATATCGAAGTCCAGCACAAAATCCTTGCCCTAACGGCTCTTCATAAGCCCTACAGCCGCTCTCCGAGGTGGTCATCGAGAAATTATCGTAATGTGACGAAGGGCAAAGAATGAGATGCTGGACAGAGGAGATTTCTTGGCGTCCAATTGTCATTCAGTGAAGCAGAACGTGGCCATCGGTAGCCTTGGCTACCACGTTGGTCGCTTTTAGGGCCTAATGCCATTAAGGGGATTTCTCGTGGCTCGGCTCTCCATAACCCACCTGATAACTGTCTAAGGTGGACATCAGCGAAAGGTCATTGAATGGTAGCGCTGGAATTAACGACCGCATCCTTTACGACGTGCCAAACAAGTGCCGTGAAACGTCGGGAGAGCAATGAGAAAGTGCGGGGTTTGAGCCCCCAAAAAACAGACCCAACAGTAATTCATGCACACTGGCACCAAATTGAAACGAAATTGAAATCCGACGGTGAATGACCCCCATCACCATAGCTGCGCCAACTTAAACAGTTTTGACATGGATGTAAAGCCACGAAGATTTCACAACCAGAAAGTGGGGTATCGACGATGAAAACCATACAGGGGCATTAAAACTAATACAGAACAACGACTGTTCAATCACGCTTGAAGACAGAACGATGGCAAACATGAGCCTGGTTTGATCGGTAGGGGTGAGCTTTTTGACAGACAATTGTTGAGTTAAATATATCAAATGAAAACACATTTCTCTGTATAGGAACAGCTAGGCCAGTCAGTTGTTTCCATATCGAGAAGTGAAATGGATCGAAAGAAAAAAAAATTCATAAATGGAAAGATGGGGCAAGTGAAGTTTAAAGAATTATTCGGAAGAATTCCATTGGCAAATTTTTAGAAATTTTCACTGGGCGCCCCCAGAAGTTAACTTTTCAACTTCCCTGACTTTCTCAGTTTTTAAAACAAATTTTAATGCCCACCCTGGTGACAGAAAACGCAAAAATGTGACACGTTTATGCCATGCAACGTAAGGTAAGTTAAAAACAAAGAACATTAAAAGTTTATAAAGAAGCAGCAAATGATCCATGACCGACAGTGTGCAATCTCTTTGCTAAGTGAGAGCAAAATGTAACATTGATATGCTGAATTAATTTTCCTGGATTTTTCAAAATGGCTCGTAAACCACTTTCAACTTGCCTGACTTTTCCAGTTTTTATAAGAAATATCTCTGTCCACCCCGACTAACAAAAATGCAAAAATGACACATGCCAATGCAGCGGTAAGGTAAGCTACAAAGAACAAAAAATCTCATAAAGAAACTGCATATTTAGATTAGTTTTTAAAATTGACCAATTCATGATAGATTTCTTTTCTAAATGAGTTAAAATGGGTGTTCCCCCTGATATGTTGTAACACTGATATGTTGAATTCATTTCCCTGGATTTTTCAAAGTAAGTCACTTTTCCTTGACTATTCCAGGTTTGCCAGTTCTGGAGAAACCCAGATGCAAGAGGAATTTCTGTTAAATTTGCCAATACATTTTATTATCAATCACAGCTTATTATTTGGCTGTTACAAATATTGGAAATTTAAGCGTTATAGCACTTTTTGGAGAATTGCATTATTTTATTAACTGTTGACATAATGGCAATACGAAGTCTGTCTATAAAAGTATAAAAGTGCTTTATTGTAAAAGTGCAAATATTGTAAATATATGCGCTAATATATCTGAGGATATTTTTGAAATATATACAATAATATAATTTTTTATATATGAAAATTGGGAATTTTGGTATATCATGAAACATATTTTCTGGTACATAAATTGGTATATTTTCAGAATACTTTGTCACACATTTTTTTTACATCTTGAAATATATCCCAACATCATGTGGGAACCTGCATGTTGGTTTGTTGATACGTCCCCATAACCCATATAAGACCTACACAATCGACTCGAAAATACCAACAACGCGACTGTTACGCAGCATTTTTCATACGGAAAAGTCAATACATAATCTGCATAAAGATGAGCTGCTTTTGGGCGAGCCAGGCATGTTATTTATTTTGTAAACGTGCACTTTAACCGGATACCACACGAGGAACTTGCAACTTAAATGTAGTTGTCAAACGTGTTTATACAACAGTGACGCAAGCAACGCATTATATTTACCATCGTGATACATGTATGTATAGAGGCTTGGCCTAGAACTCATGCAAGTATTTGAAAAAATGTTGAAACGTTTTTCAAGAAATCTTGCAGCCTACCACGAGGTCATGAATTAGATAGGTTTTTGAAAAATTGGATTACGCTTTCAACCCCTTTGTTACAAGTGGAGGCC
Source organism: Kryphioiulus occultus (assembly GCA_034687865.1). NCBI lineage: Eukaryota > Metazoa > Arthropoda > Diplopoda > Julida > Julidae > Kryphioiulus > Kryphioiulus occultus. The sequence continues at coordinate 37,433 of JAQGAF010000173.1, forward strand.
GAAATTTCTAGAACGGTTTTCTCCAAAAACAATTTCCCCAGTCTAACCTATGGTACAAGAAAGACTAAGGCTCTTCCATCCCCGATGTACAATGTACAGTATGTGCAAATTCCTTTACCTTTTTGGGCAATTTACAGCAGCCCCACATTCAAACCCCGAAATACGTTTCCATAACACAATATAAATGTAAATGTGTTTCCTGCGCGTTATTGCATTACCCGACCAACAAATTGCTAACCTACTTATCTATTTACAAATGAGCTCGAAAGACATCTTGAAATACAATGTTCTAGAATGGTACATCCAAGGAGAGAAAAAGGGACTAAAACGTATTTTTTCATGACATATACGCTCGTATGCAAAATTTAACCATTTCGGGAGGAAAAACACGCGATTGCGTGAAAGAATTCACAAAACAAACTTTTTTGAATTATCTCTTCGAAGCTAAAAGTGAAGCCAGAATAACCTCTTGACAGTGCCATCTACATTTCATTTATTTCTAGCCTATGGAGTTGAATCGCACTCGAGTTCAGTGGGTTTATATTCCTGATTTGAAAACCGTCTCAAGTTACACGTAATAATTTATAGGTTGAAACGTTGAAGATGCTTTATGGTTATGAATGATTTATTAGACGAGTGCAATATTCAAAACCGGTGCATTCCGTGTAGTTGAATACACTCGTAAAAGCATTTCTTGATATCCGATGATACACGACGTGAGGTAATAAGCAAGTTTCATTTTCATGCTGCGGATAGGTCACAGAATGCATAAATGCACATATCCTAAAAGTTCAGTGTAATAATTACCTGCTAATGGTTGTTTTACTTGAGATACAACTGTAAAGCTGGCTAGCGATTGGCATTTTGCGCCACCTTGAGTTATTTTGCAATATAGAACGCTTTCCTATCACAGAAAAAAACTGAAGAACGACGCTTCAGCCAGAACCTTTCTGAAACCAACATCTACATGTACATAAGCTATAGACTGTAAAAGCTGATTTGTGGTCTCGCCATCGTGGATCGATGACTTTTGAAACTTTCTACGCTCCAGCCCTGCGTCTAATTCTATGGATTTAGGGAAAGCAAGGCCCACGTGTGACAAACTATTTAGGGATGGTCCCAAAGCGCATTGCCAGTCATTGCATGGGAATTCGAGTCTCTTCAAACAACTTCTCCAAAGGCAAGAAAAGAACTTCACAAGTTATCAATGGAAAATTTTCGAGTAGAGTGAGGGGCAAAGCCGCACAGCTCAATGGGTGATTATTATATGGGTGTGCTCAGTGGTGGCTTACGAATTGAAATGGGGGGAGGGGGTGAATGCTGTTTATTCTTTACCATTCTCCAATTCTCTATTTTGACCATCTTCAGCTGAAGTGGGTCCTCCACCGTGTGCACGAAGAGTGTGGGCGGACGTGATAAGGCCTTCCAGACCAGTTTAGGCACAATTTTTTTTTAAACAAGCTCAAAAGATTTTCATTGTGGAGGGACGATTTCGGTCGCCATGGTGACAAATATACGAGAAGTTGGCCGTTTTTGTGCGGTGTGGAGCCCGACCCCTCCGCTGCCCACAGCAGAAATCTCCAACAACAACGATGGTCAACGCAGGAGATCGAAATCGAAGAACATTGCTCGAAATTGAAAAGACCCAAGGTGGGGTGGCACAAAAGGAGCTATAGGAGTGGAGCCGAAATCGATGTGGGGTGAGAGGAATCAACTTCTTCAGGCCGAGCACTTGACTTCTGTGAGAATTTCATGAAAAAGTTCACGAAACCACGGCCATCTGGGCTATGGTCCAATAAGCAAGGATTCTGCTATCTGGAGCCCTAAACCCACACTGATAAACGTTTTCAAATCAAGCCGTGGGGTATATAAAGAGAGAATGCATCTTATTGCCAAGGCATTGCAGCGTTGCAAATCCGTGAAAACTAATGTCTTGGTTTTTCAGAATAGTATACCTATTTCATCAAATTTAAGCCTCCATCGATTGGAAAACGTACCGGAATTTAAGTACCATCAACAGAGAAAAAGCACCAAAGCTCTTGATTGTTGATTTTTGCGAAAACAGGGAATGTCAATCCTAAAAAAATGATTGTAATTGAAATTGACTAATTGATGAGCGCGTGTGCATATGGCCACCAAAACCTGAAAAACCAGTTTTGGTAGTCATTTGCGGATGCGCACACCAATTAGTCAATTTCAATTAGAATTATTTTTTTAGAATTGACATCCCTATCATGGTATTGTCATATTTAGAAACTACCGGTACGTGTTTAGTTTATCTATTTTTAAAAAGGTAATGAAAGTTGTACTAATGTAAATTCCTTTGGCGACTGAAAGCAGAAATGCAGTTATATTAATATTTAAAACTAATCATAAAACTGGATATAATGGCGATATTCATGAGCTAATTAAGATTGTAACTTGCCTAAATGTGTTTCCTTAGTAGTTTGTCACTCATCAGGTGGGCGTTTTACACATGATTATGACATCAAAACGCACACAAGAAAGGCTCCATTCCCGAATCAATAAATTTATTTAAGCCCATAAAATGCCATCAATGAACAACATTACATGCCCACCCACTGCCAAAACGGTTCAGATAGAAATTAAGAAATTAGGGGGTACATGAGAGTCCTTTAGAAACCACTATAAATCAAGTTGCAAAGTCGTAAATCCCAAGTTTTGCCGCAGAACAATAAGTTTAAATTTCCAATAACAAAACGCTCACAAATTACACAGTAAACTGCATGGAGGGACTCAAACTAAGGTGCTAGGATGTATAGATGCACAAAATGTCTCGTTTTTGCCTAAATTAGGAACTTTAATCTATTCCGCAAACTTCGTTAAAGCATTTCCATCATTTCAGCATGCATGAAATATTCCAGTTTTGCTCGCTGTGGACCCTGGGACTACTAAATGCGATTAAGCATGTTTTCCACCAGGATCGACGTAAGAAAAAAGCATGGCGCGGCAGCAATTTCGCGAAACTGTCGTAAAATATTATAGCGGCATTATTTTTTTTAATACGTTATGTAAAAACGATGACACGGCATCATTTTTCTAGCATTTATAATAAGTGACTATTAGAAGCGCCGTAATGCATTCGAGACTTTCAAAATGTCAAGTCACGGTGACCCAAGCGCTGCATCACTAAGGAATTTTTCATTTAATAAAACTGTCTACTTAATTAATATGCGTGAATGGCATTGTCGCCTGGCAAGTTCCTTCTTAATTCACTTTAAAGATGTCGAGCATTTCCACGCAATCATGCATTTCGACAGCAGATTACGTATACTATTTAAAATTAAATAACTGAAAAAAATGATCACTCATTTTCCGGTGACCTCTTCCCATTCCAAGATAACCATAATTTAAGAATAGGCTTATGGCTCATCCTAGATGTCCAGGTTCGTACTGTATATTGCGAACGAAGTCGAACCATTCAACTTGATTGCTTAATCAAAAAAGGGTATTTTACATTTTGTTAGAAGGCTTCCTCCATCATTGTATGCTTCTTTCTACCTCCAAGAAACCTCGAGCATAATGGGATATCGAGAATATATCCACAAACGACATACTGCTTAAATTTCGAGGTTTTTAAAAGGTTTGCCATTCATCCATGAAAAATTAAACGTATTCAAGCATGACTATGAGATTTCGGTTATGCCGTTATTCAAGAAAGGAATATAGAGGAATAATTTTAAGGATGAAGTGGGTGATGTTAAGCGATGAATATTTATAAAAGATAGCGGAGACCGACTATAAATAGTCCATAGAAAAAAATAGCAATCCATTTAGATATTTTGTGCGCTCGAAGGACTTCCTTAGTGTTGTCTATGGATACACGGTGTATAATGTATATTAGATAGACACGCTTCCGACAACTTTTCATACAAACACACTTGATTGCATCATTGAATAATAGAGAAGAGCGAAAAAACGCCAAAAAAACGGAAATTCATCCCAGTATTCATATCTGAAAAACCGAACACCAACAACATTAAGTGGTAATACATACCGTATTAAAGCACGTCTTGCCGTAGTCTACGTAGGCCCTCCACGTAATTGAATTTTGGATATTAAAACCGATAGATTCTATCGAGGGTGCTTATAACTATAACCGATTCAGAGACGAGCTTCATAGGTTCGACTATTTACAGTATATAGTGCAAGCCGACTATTTGCAAAAAATGGGATTATATAGTTATTGCACCATCAGCTTTCATTAAGTGGGCACACAAAACCAGTCTATATGAAAATGCCTGAATTTTGAATTCAAACGTCACAATCACATGCAGTATTAATACAGAACTGCATTTTTGCATGCTTAGAACGTAGCACCAAATAACTGTTACGTTAGCCGCTGAATTGCGTCTTACTGAAGACAAAGTAAGAAATCTTAACCTCGAAACAAACGTTTTTGGGGGATATCTTTCATCATTTTTATTTAAGTTTATCTATAGCAAGTTTGTGACTTTCCGTCTTACGAATTACGAATACTGCTAAAGGTAAAATAATTACCAAACCTTACATCTCAAAATGCTCAAGTCAATTTCCATGTTTAAGTTTAATTAAACATCTCAAATCGTGGCTCTTTCAAAACTAACTATAGGAAAGTTGACGTAAACTTACGGGCCTTTGGAGGTGTATTATGATATGCAGATCGATAGGTTTGCACAATTCTAATGCTTAATAAATAAAAAGTGCATAATATTACATGTTTTATTATCGTTGCCAAATACATAATTTCAAAGAATGTAAGTGTAGATATTTAATTACAAACGATATTCTCCCAAAAATATCGCAGACATTTTTCGTTAAATGCTGTTACTTCGTGGTTTTTTTTCTCCAATTAAAATGTGATGGTTTGTTTAGTAACTGACCGCATTATGCCACAAAGTCGCCATCTAGCGACACATTTCTGTAACCTTATTTGGAGAATTATGAATATCATTTTAATTAAATATCTAAATTTACATTTACTTTGAAATTATGAACTTTCCAATGATAATTAAAATAGGTGTTACGATGTAATTTTTTTTATTTATGTAGCATTAGAATTGCGTTCAAACCTATCCATATGCATTTCATAATGCATCTACAATGATATAAAGAAGCTCTTAAGGTAAACATTATTACGTGGTTATTTTAGGCGTCATTCAAGGCTCTGTCAACAAATGTATGACTACAGATGTAATCCTTGCTGGTAAATACATGTACATGTAGTTTGTTATAGGTTCACTTTTGAAAATTCTTAAATTAATCATCTTCACATACACTAAGTTCACATGCAGAAACACGGCAGATAAAGTTGACCCAACTCCTCAACGTTTGATGTCAGAAGAACAGCATTCTCGATGTCACAAGACAACACTTATGAGCAGCCCCGAGAATGCTCTCCTCAGCCGCATTACACTATGCAAGAACGGTCGTATCTCGCGTTCTACGCTCGCATATTAAAATTAAGCTATTAAACAATATGGCCCATAAAGTTGGAATTGTAAGAACAAACAGGAAAATGGATATAGCGCATGTGCATGAGACGCATCTGCTAGGGAAGAATAAAAATCCAATTGAAGAAGCAGCAGCAGCAGCAGCATCGTCGAAGGAGAAGAGGGCTCTATGACAATAAGACGACGTTCAACGCACAGTCCATTTATTTAAACAAGTTTGCGAAATGTGTTGCCCGTCTGCCGATATACAAACCAGCCTAAGAGTGGCATAAAACGTCTAAAACTTATCTAAGCCTACGCCGAATCCCACGTAGTGTCGTTTGGGAGCAACAAAACCGAGCTTATTTGCATAGACAAAAGATAGGGGAAAAGTAAAACTGCAAAATTACCGATCGACTGTAAATGCCATTTTGTCTCTGTGTAGACGAGCTACGAGGCTTGTTTACGCTCACCGCTATCGCATTAAACCATCGTGGCTAATTTTCAACACTTCAGTTCATAAAATGGCAAACGATAGCCATCAGAAGGACTTAAGCGATTCCAAGATGGCGTCCAAATAGACGCACGTACGGATTATGGCCCTTGCCGGAGCGAAAAAGGAGTGTCGTTACGACGTGAGTGGGTTACGACTGACAAGCACAGAAAGTACATGCACAGTATGTGTACAACGAAAAGGTTCGAAGACTACTTCGCTTAATTCCCTGCTGCTGCCTTGGTCCAGCAAAAACACTATGAGAAAGTGGGCTTCTCTTCAAGACTCGTAGGCTGGCACTGATTGCCTGCGGTTAGGGGAAGGCAAATTTAAAAAAAAATTACTGTACCGGTATATTATTAGGTTAGTTTAAATATTTTAGGTTTGGATAAACACAAAAAATAAAATAGCACGGGATGAATTCCGGCACAGTGGACTCCGCTTAATTTGACGCTGATAATGTTATCATTTGCGTATTATTATCGATATCGCTAAGTCCTGAACGGTCGTACACAAATACACAGTGAAATTATCGGTTATTGTAATCAACAATTCGCTTATTGTTATCATTTTCCCTCAGTATGCGAGTCAAACAGAGCTAACTGATGAAAGTGATTTTGATACTGACGAATATGAAACACGCATCTTAGTTGAGAAACCACCAAAACGTACTGAGATGGCGAACGCACTAATAAAGTTAACTAGATGTGCAGCATAAATCAACTGATTTTCCACTGTAATACATGAATGAATATGATAATTTCATTAACGAACTTATACAGAAAAATTGTTAGCACACCAATATAAGTGATTTTTTTAGCTAGAAAGTTTTGTAAAGTTCAATTATGTGCTGCATATGCCATAGGAATTCAAATTAAATAACGATCGTCTTTTCTTGTCATTCGGCTGTTGATACCAAAACAGCCTGAGCCCAATGTGATGACATTAAAAGTGTAATAGGAAGCTAAGGGTGTGTACAGTCATGTATTGCTGCTTTGTTATTGGTTATGCAGTGTGATAATGCAAAGAGGTGTTTGTATTTTCAATATTATCGAGACATGGCGATAACAATTTGGAGGACGAATAAATTTTATTAATCCTCTTATTTCATATTTCTCACACATTCCCTAGTGATTCAGAGAGCATCTGTGGAGCATTTCAACAATTATCATTTTGCATTAGGATGTTTACCGTGTTGCCCAGCAGTCAATTACATCTCAGAGTCATTCCCCTCTGCGATTTCATAAATTGAATTAGCATTAATTAAAGTGAATTCTATTATACTGGCTTTGTGATTGAAAGTTGTACGTTTGGTTAATACGCGTGTAATGAATTACTATTCATCAAATATTGTTACACGTTACATGTTCCTTGATGATGTGCAACGCATACAAGTTCACAAAAGACTTCGTGGTCTGAATCTTAATAAATATCTATCTATACAAATTGGAGATGTCAGAAAAGTAGTGACAAAGGTAGGTAAATATTTAAAATGCAAGGTGATCATAAAATCATACACTCATTAGAAAAATTAATTTTACATAAACTTTAAGAGTTACCAGAAACAAGTTTTGGAAGAAAGGTAGACGGCCTCAACTTTTTACTTAATGTATTTGGTTTACATAGGATGTAATAAACGAATATGCAGTTTCTACTGTAATTGTATCCCCTTGCTGTGTAAGTTTAGTCCAAATATAAATCTGCGTTTTTCACTTAAGTATTTCGCCTATACAGTATTCACATAATGTACATGTATGTGCACAATGTCGGCGTTTCGCTTAATACAAGCTATACTCTGTTTACGTTAATGGAAGTATTTCCCCAATGAGTTGCGGTTGGCATTTGACACTCCAGTGGGCAATGTTGGTGCCATATTGTTATACCATGTGGTTGTCAGGCTGGCATTAATTCGCCACAGGGAGCATGCAATATGTTGAACACAAAGCTATTTCTTTCGTTCCCAAGACAAATTACAAAAAAACAGAGAAATGAAAGTTTGTCCTCTCACATGCGGCTATCGATACGAAAATTAATCAACATCAATTAAGTATTATCCTTCTTGTAATAAGCCTTCTAGGATGGTTAAACCATTTCAACAGTGAACGTCTAGGAACCCTTATACCTGTATGTTCAACTTCTGATTAAATTAAAGTGAATTTGGCTCGACTTTCATTAATTGTAAGATTTCCAGGTTTTCGAGCCATGCAGTAACAAACAGCATGGAAGTCAGTGTGCACAATTTGATAACATTCAATTAATTCCAGAATGAATCCTAACGATTTACTAGAGTGAAGAGAAGTGTCAATACACACATACTGAGTTAATAGAAACAGATAACGTTTCTTTTCATTAAACGCTCCCTGGCAATAGCTAGCGGATTATATGAATTTTATTTCTAGAAAACCAGATGTGTTTTATAATAATTTGAAAGCATCTGAATTGTAGACGTTCAATCGTAATGGGTATGTTAACGACCAAAATATCCTCGCTCTCTTCCTTCCTATCGTCTTTTCTGTCTCCATCTCCTTTTAAAAGTCAATAAATGAAAGAGCAAGGGGGTTAACCACCCCACAACCCATAATATTTGTCAAAATGATCATAAGTTTTGCTCTCCACCTCATTCGAAATGTTTAAATTCCGCATAGACATGAAGTCCTATCCTCATTCAAAAAATTAATTGCAAAAACTACTGGTTACAATGAACAATTTAAAAAATAAAAAAGAACTGAGGTTTTTTATTTAATGTATTTGAATCACAGGGAGAGCCAGCAGGCGGCGCTGTAGCCACTAGAATCGAAAATTGCATTTACAAGTATATGTAACCCCTCATAATGGCCTCTGTTATCATGTGACCAAATCGCCAATCAGCGTTAACCACCTTGGGTGCTTTTCTACAGTGTGGAAATGTCTTTTGAATTTAATTTTCTTATGAAATTGCCCTTAACACAAATCGGTGATTAGGCGCAAATATCATGATCACATCATGGTCATATCATGAACAGATCGAGCTTTTCCATGCATACGGTAGATGCAATTTTCGATTCTAACGGTTACAGCGCCACCTGCTGGTACTCCCTTTGAACCAAACACGTGAACACTTGTAACTAAGTTTTTCACAAATTCAATTTTGTAATGATGGTAGAACTTTATGTTCACCCTGTATTTAAATTCTTCTGGATTTGAACAGAATCACATTTCGCCCCCATAAAATCAGATCTCACTATATTCGAGGATCTCATCCGGAAAAAAATATATTTGCGATTGCGAATCCTCTAACCTGCACCCCTTCATTAGAAGAAAACAGAAGCACTTAAGAATTAGAAACTAAGCAATTGCATAAATCAAGACACGATCAAGAATGCTAATGCATTTATTAGGGGAGTATTTGCTTGGGGCCCTGCGTGTTCTTCTGCGTCATGTTCACACTTACACGCCCGATAGTTTCAAATCAAACCGAAGACAAACTACAGGATTTAAAGTTAATTAAATATCTTTTAAATCATTAAAAAATGCAGCGCCTCATTTGCTGATATCGGTGAAGAGGCCCTCGCATTCAGTTTCATGGAGCAAAAGCTCACTCGTTCATTAATATGCATACAAATGAGGGAAATGTTCAGCCGAATTCGTTTCTGTTCACCTCTCAATCCTCGTTCAATTCCTCCTCACTTTGACTAATTAGCCCCAACTCATTTGCTAAAGAGGGGAATAATTGGCACAGCGCAAGGCGCTAATTTACTAACACAGAGTCCCCATAGAGTCAATAGCACAAAGAGCCTCAAGTGGTGCAATTTTTCACCGACAACATTGAAATTTTATAACAACATTTAATTTGTAAGACGGAGAATAAATTCCCCTCGTGAATCGAGATTTCTAGTTTTACGCCTTCACACATGTATATGTACATCAATACTATTCTGCAACACCACATCAACCATAAAACGCACAGGCACCACTTACAAGGGTTATGCAAAGCATCGAAATGGTCAAAATGGATGACATCATTAGGTTTTAATAAATCGTTGATTAAATTAGCCTCGAAGGTACTGAAGTTTTTCCGAGATTTAGATAAAGGTTCCCACAGCTTCAGTAACGTCAAATCCCATGACTTTCTAAGATTTCTCAGGATAAAATGTGTATTTACATCAACCTTATATGATATAAGTAAATATAAAGTAAAAAGAACCGGTCCTCTAGTATAAATAATGTTTTAATCAATATGCCCACTGACTAGGACAATAATTATTGAATTTGCATAATAAAGGAATTCACGCAAAATCGAAGTATTAATGCACTGCCTTAATTCGTATTTTACTTTAGGAGTTCTCAGATGCTCGGAAGTTACATTAGTTTACTTTAGCAAATTTCGATATTATCTTAATGAAGAGAAATAGAAGGAACCAATCTGCCATATTGGAGTTTTCTTTTCATTGTGCAATGGGAAACTTCACCTAATTGAAATTGTAATAAAAGTTATGAAATCCCCTGACTTTTTGGAAAAAAAAATTGAAAATTTCTCAGGTTTCCCAGTCAGTTACAAATTCTCTGACTTTCCCAGGTTCTGTTGGAATCCTGTTAGATGGCAGCCAAATGTAAAATGTCGACTACAATTGAAAGAGTGGAAGACAGTTTTCGTCACTTAAAATGGTCGATTTAACTCTTTACAACCGGTATATACATGTACATGCATACTGCTAGCGAGAAATGACATGTTTTTTTTTGGGGGGGGGGGGGGTTGGTTGGGGGAGGCTTCTTCTATTGTTTATAGTAGACTGGCAACATTAGCTGTTAGGAAGATCCCAAACTGTCTTACTGTACCTCGTTTATAACCTTTATTTATAGAATAATTGGAGAAAAAACATTTTGAACGATGTTGATTGTTTGTCTGCAACTGTTTCGTATATGAGTAATTTGTCAAAAACCTTTTTTCTTGATACCGCAATATGAAATATATGATGTTTGTAAATCCCCCTGTGTATTTCAGTGAAATAATGATTTTTATTGATTTTTATTGTACGATGAATGAAAGACCGATAGCTTTCTTTCTTGCAATGGAAGTGATTGTCCTAAAGTTAAAGTCATAGGTAGAGTTTGACTAAATCCGCGATTTATGGCCCTGTTTTTGCTGAAACTACTAAGGGCCATTTATCTGGACATGTTACAACCGTCTTTGGAAAGTGAATTTGTATACAAAGGGGATGGAATTTTGAATAATATTTGCTGTCAGTAAAAAATATTTTTGGGATAAACGTTTTGGATTGTACTTAAAGCACTGCAGGCTCTGAGCTGTTCGATCGTCAGATCTCACTCTTGAATTTCTTTTCATGGATCTTTATCAAATCAGACGTCTATCAAAGGAAGGTTAAAGATTGTCACTGCTTGCGAACACATTGTAACGGCTGCTAACAAAATAACCCCTGAAATGCGATCAGAAATCTTATGCACCGAGTATACGCAAGGAAGTGCATGAAATATGATAACAGTTACACATAAACGCCTTACAAGAACACATTGCACATTCAGAAGCCATTTTAGTATTCATTCAAATGACAGCATATTCGTGTATGATGCAAGTCATGATAAAGATGCACAGAAGCATATAGTACGTATCAGGTTAACATGGTTAAATATCACTTTCCCTCTAGTGGAGGTTTTGAACCTCATCACGTGTTTGATATTGGATTGTATTAATACGCCTGCTATAATTTCTAATGAAAACCAGGTTAGCGATTTTGATTTTGCAATTTTTATATTTGTATTTTAACGTAAATTTTATACACGTCATTTTCTAGATAAGTTTTTTTTAGAGTACGATGAATTTATAGTTGAACACACTCAATAGTTACACTTAATAAGATTATATCTTAATATGAAGAAGACTAGCTACTTTTTTAGGGGAACTATATTCTTCTGCAGCTATAGACATGTAGTAAATCGAGTCCATAATGATGGCAGAGTGGAATTGAGCACCCTTAACCTGATACTTACAATAAACAGCATGAACATACAGATCCTAGTTAAATGGGACCATCCACATTAATTTTTAATTTTTATATGATACTTTATGAACAATGAAGATGGATTGAATCTACGTTTATATCAAAGTGCACTTAACTAACGCCGTTTATATGAAAAAATGACATGTTCCCGCAGCTTAAAAAATGTCTACGAGGGTGTAAGACATGATTTGGGATGTTCGCATAGGAATCCTTGGTGCATTAGCCCCACTATTGATTTTTGAACGTGTCCATAGAAAACTGGAAGAAACTATTCTAATGAAGTCTGCGAATGATTAATTGCGCGCATACAAGCACGCATCTCAAATTTCTTCGCATTAACATTAAAATAATTAAAATACCGCCTTAATTAATAGTCAAGCATGCTTTATATTTTACCCTTACGCGCGATGCAATATTGCCCGCTATTTAGCAGTCTTAACTGTTGTGGAACGCAAATTTAATTTTAAAACTTGAAGATGGATGAACGCGCAAGAAATGCTGAGAAACAATCGAAAGAAAAATTTCGCTATTAGATTCATAATTATTCGGGCTGATTTCTCAGAAGCTAATCTGCTCGGATAATTCGTGTGAGTGCAATACATGATGAGGGAAACATTTGTACCAATAGAGAGGGAGTAGAAACTGAGTTACATAGATGATGTACATGTAGAAATCCGATTCACTCCAGAACTGTGCCTTTAGAAGATTAATGAAATGGCAGGGTAACAATGATATATTTTATTAACGAAAGAAAAGCTAATAAAATAAATCCAAGTTATCAAGTAGTAGTTAGCTGCCCGATAGTTGATGGCCTAACACTTGATTCCTATAGGAAATTATGCAATTAGCAAACGTTCAATTTTAGTCGTTTAGCTTCAGACATAAAACTTCATTCATTGTTTACGCCTGAAATCTGTGCTGCTAGCCTGCTGACAGATTTACGGTCACGTGTAAATTGGCCTGATCAATTTGGTCAATCATAGGCGGTACATATTATACCGATCATGGTAACATTTCCGGTACAGTAATCCGCCAAAACCTTAGTACTTTATAAGTGTTCTATTGAATGAAAATTCACAACTGCATTTGCAACCAAAACCACCCAAATTTTAATCCGATTTAAGCAGCTGAAATCGAGGAAATCTGGTGGTTGAGGCTTTATGTAATGGAAGATGAATCAGCGATCAAGTCATGACCACAACATCCCATCATCGTCTATCAATTTTTCTTTATGGACTTTTACTAGTCAGGTACGTGTGTATACGAAATTACGAATACTAACAATGTTTTCTTACAAAGCGCTTTCATGTATTGCTTTCTGATCTTATGGAAGGCCCCACATGTAACCCGTAATTGTAACCAATGGACCAGACGCAGGGCAATTAAAAAACGTTAACGTCATTCCCGCGCAATTGCTGTAATCGATCCGCTTTATCTGGCTGGCGTCTTAGGACAATATGCCTAGCAGATATTTCGTAAATGATCCATAGACTTTAATGGTATAACTCCATTAAAAAACAAAAATGAGCAAGTTTATATCACAAATACACGTGTATACTGCACCATCACATACCTCAAAATCGCCAAAGGATCCCCTCTAAGCACCACTGAACAGACAATTTGGAAATTGCACGAAAAATCTTTAAAATAATGTTTTAGCAAATGCGCAATAGAATTATATCCCAAATGCCGATCTTCATGACTGCAGCTTATACCGGTACGCTAATCAAAAATGACTGGACGATTTATAACCCTAGAATTTCTTTTCAACACAAGATCTTTCCATTTTCTCATTAAAAGCGGAATTGTTTTAAGTCGATGATAAGTTTCGGATCTACATTGTATTATGAAGTTCTAAAAAGTCATTAGAGATCTGCGTTTTAAATATAAAGGACACTTTCACAAGCATATCATCTTGTCATTTCTAGGTAATTGAAAGACATTCACATATAAAATCACGTACTAATAAGATGAATATGATAATGGGCAACCATTACCCAGAAGATGAAGAAATAGATCACAACAGAAATTCAGCTGAAGCTGGTTAAAGGTCTTTAAATGCAAGTTACAGTGGATCTTTACACAAATAAGGACCCAACCTATTGTAATTCCTTTTTTCTTACTTAAAAAATAAGAAAAGATAAGAAAAAATAAGTTTTACATACATGTAGAACGAGTACGACATGGCGTGCATAAAATGGTAAGCTAGTATGGCTGCCAGTTATCAAAGTTTGATGCAGTGTTGGCTAATAAATGAAAATGAGCCTTCGACAACATAAGTAAATATGAATTACGAGCATGTTTATGCTTCCTTTTTGTCATCTCATTTATCTTTAACACGTGTCTCGTTTTTTTGCTTTACATCCAGCCATTACCACGATGTAAACTCATTACGAGGAGCAATCACCGTATATTAGTAAAGAAATATTAATATTTAATGTATTCATGTATGCAAAGTCCTGCGTGGAATTTTTCTTGTAGAGTAATTTATCATATTAATTAGCGTTTCTTCTGCGTGTGAAACGCCACCTAATGCGTTTAAATTGACACAAACTCTCGCCATGGACATTTCTAAGCTGCACAGTTCCCTGTGACACATAACCGTATTAGATATGTCTTAATTACCAATGGATAGAGACAGAATGCGAAGGACTAACTGATCTATGAAGAGGAAAAAAACATGTTAGAAGTGAGAAAAATCTTTGCACGATCACCAGCATCAACGTGAATGCGATTTAGTTTATGATGAAGTACGTCACGATGGCGAAAAACTCAGCAACTCAAACATCCTACTTAGGATAGCAAAAGTCTCACACTTGTACACGTATTTGCTTATTTTGGACAAAAGCTTAATGGCTAACGCTTTCCTTAACAAAATATTACACCCATAACGCAATATACATGCAGATCATCTCAAAACGGGAAGCTTTTTGACTGATTAAGACCTAGATTCCAAAACGTTTTCCTACATTATCCAAACACCACTTGCTAGAAAGTGCTTATTACATATAGCCGCTTATCAGAAATTCCTTTTTTACCCAATTCAGGAAATCAAGCATATTTATCAACGAAAATTATTTAATCTAATAAACTGTTGAGAGTATCGGTTCAGAGAGTACCAGTACACACTGATCATTTTCCACAAAGAATTTTTATTACTCTATATACTTATGGAAACTTAATTTGTAACACGATATGTGTCGTTCCCTAAAAACCACTTATCAAATTTGGGTAGTTTATCCAAATTTGGGTAGAAGAGGTTTACGTATTTTATAATGGCTTTAATATTGACACATTGTGTACGTTTCACGATAATTAGGTAGCTCTTAGTTTTCAATTACTATCATTTCTGTTAATAATCACATTAAAATTTAACAAATGTATCATGTTTACAACCAATTCTGTATTAAGTAAGCCATAAAACAATACAATATCAGAAGGTAAATATTACTTCCAATGGTATACATGTATATGAAAATTAATTTGTCTTTTATAGCTTTTTTTGCAGCTTCTTTATTATAACAGAAGAGTATTTGATGAACCTAAAATAAGCGAAAGATTTTTTCGCTCATAAACATCAGTACGTATAACACATAATGTGAAACACGAACTTCGTCAGTGCCTTTGGCAATTATTAGGTCGCCGAACCGTATCGGCTAACGAATTTAAATAAAAATGGACAGCGTTTCCAGCGTTGTAAACGACGGTGCCAACAGCCATTTCAAGGTAATCTTAAGATTGTGTTCCTAAAATTGCCCGCTGTAGTGTAATGGAATTAATGACAAAGAAAACTAACAATCTGGAATAATTGCACGGCCAAAACAGCGAAAAAAACTGAATTTCCTCTTGAGTTTCATGATCAGTTTCAAATTGAACTGCAGTCGTTGAGTTCAATTTCGACGATAAACTCGGGAGTGAAGTGCACAGTAAGGATTAACTGGACTGTAAACTAATCCCCGCAGTAAACTATAATAATTCGCCGGCGAGTTTAACCAACCGTCTTTCCAAGTTTCAAGCGTGTTCATTGTCTTGAAAGCAGTTTCGCCAAATTAAGCATTAAAACGTGCAGCAACACCGAAATATTCTGGAGCAATCAAAATTGTGCCCATTAAGGAAATGTGTACACTGTCATGGACGTATATGTATTTTCTTAATGTGGCTAGTGTCAAGAGATAAGAGAAAAGAAGCCTGAGTTTGCCCGCGACTGTAAAATTAAGCTCGAGCCTTAAGAGCACTAGCAGAAGACGATTTTAATTTTACGACAATTCAAAGTCGCCCGGATCAACAATGTCAATAAATAATAAGAATTTGCAAAAGAGCCTACATGTACAGTTTATCATCAGAAACGCCACTGTTATCGCGTCTATAATCAGTATCAGTTAAATGTCAAATTCAATGCACTGTGCTTTAAGTATACGAATAATGAGGTGGCACCATTTAGATCAGACCATTCCATTAATTCACCAATGCATTTTATTAACACAATACTAAATACGAAATTTTCAGAATACCGAATTTTATATCCCCGTTAAGAGATATTGGATAAACTTCGGTATTCAAATACTTCCATGTATTACCACCACAGTTAATTGCTTGTCATCTCTTGATTTTTGCACTAGCTAATAACTATATGTTGTTGGTGGTGGT
This sequence comes from Kryphioiulus occultus, assembly GCA_034687865.1. NCBI lineage: Eukaryota > Metazoa > Arthropoda > Diplopoda > Julida > Julidae > Kryphioiulus > Kryphioiulus occultus. The sequence goes on from JAQGAF010000173.1 coordinate 54,001, forward strand.
GGTGGTGGTGGTGGGGTTTAAAGGGCGTAATGCCTAGCTAATAACTATAGCTTTGAAAAATCTGTCATTGATTTGTTGAATTTCCCTGACTTTTAAAAGTAAATCAATTTTCCCTGACTTTTCCAAGTTTTCCAATTCTGGGGGAATCTTGTGAATTTAAATCCATTATCTACGTAAACATTATCCAAAGCGTTAAGTAACAGAACGAACATTTCAAAGATGAGTTTCTGAAGTGACATTTTGACAAGTCCTAAGTTGTTATTTATAGGGGAATTTAAGGTTTTCTGTACATCGAGATGCTTTTTATTTATTACACGCAGACAGTATGTAACGTTTTTCGTAATTTACGACTTTACGAGTGCATATGCCGTCTGCGCATAGGATGATTTTAAAATGGGTTAGGTTTACCTTAAAAAGTACAACATTTGCGAGAAAATTACTTCACGAAACTATACGCCTGGCGACAAAACAGCCGTACGTTATTTTTTGCCTCGCTCTTCTGTATTCCGAAAAGCCAAGCTATAATGCTCAGTCAATAAACGCACGAAATGAGCTTTTTTTGCAGTAATGGCGGATCGTGCCGACTACAAAAAACCGTTTCAACGCAGCATCATTTCCACGAAATTATTCCAAAAATAGTAATAACTGCACCCTTGGTCGGATAAAGCACAACAAAAAGCGGGCTGAAATATTATGAAAGAAGAGGTAAAAAACTAGAAAAGCATTTCCTTTTGCATCGTTTATTAAAGGCTTGTTTCCTCGCATCGAGTAAATGTCTATTTGTTGAACGTATAATTATACCGCTATTGTTTAGAACACGTCTGCATGTACCACCAGAACCACTAGGGGAAAAATATGCCTATAAATGAAGAACTATGTTGCATTTTTTACTCAAGCAATAAAATGAATGTAAGTCATCCTTTATTGAACGTTGCGTTTCTTATCGTAAAAATATGTGAGAAAAGCCAGCAACTGCTTGCATATAGAAATGCATGAAAACGCAGATACCTATATACAGTACATGTAGGCAAGAGTACTTTAAAGAAGAAGCAGCCTTCCGAAAGTTATAAGAGATCATCACCAAAAGTAAGAAAAACAACGACGCTGTCGCCCTTTGTATTCCATACTAATTCGAAGCAGCAAAAAAGTTTGCATCTGCATAGAACCCAAGCAAAAAGTAATTATAACATGGGGGATTAAAACTAAACAAAGAAAATTAGAGATTTTTGCTCGTGAACCGTTTTTCTTCATGGAAGATTAACTCTTAGGACGATTTTTAACAAAAAGCTTTAATTACTGTTGTCTTTATCAGCACATAATACACAGTTTTAATGGAGGTTTTTGAATGAAATGAGCTTGAGTATTTACTGCACACGACTATAGGATGGGCCATAAGTCGGCTTCTATTACAAACAATGAAGTGTAGTAGTTATTTAGATACATTTTTGATATAGTGCCTGCTGCATACCGTTAATTAAAATTTGACAATGTTTTTCAACTGTGATAATTTGTTTTATGATTATTATTCCAAGAATTAAATTAATGAAAATAACAATGCTACATCTGATATACGTCAGAAGGAACACTGTCTTTGGATACATAAGATCATTTATAGAAAAATTTCTGGATAAACGTCAGAATAGTTCCAGCTCCAAATGTGCATATACTGTATATTTAAATTTCAATTCTATATCTAAAATGACACCTGTTATAACCGTCGGAATTTATCCTTTTTGTATTTAACCTAATAACGTCTAATTTAGGTGTCTGACCGCTATGCACTCACTACCAGTGTAGAAGCCCACTTTTCATGTCTATGCTGGAGCAAATATTATACCCAAGTACAGTGTACATCCAATTTCCTTTTTGCTTGTTACTGCTTAACAAAAACTTCTGCTAGTTTCATTATGCAGAACATTCACCATACTCATGTATAAAAAAATTCCTGGAAAAACGTCAGCATATTCCCAACTCCAAATGTGCATACATGTATACTATACATATATTTACTGTCTATTTCAACGATAGCCAAGAATGACACCTGTTATAGCTGTTGGAATTTATCCTTTTTACATGAGTCCTAACCTAACCGCCAGGTAATCACAACCAGCGTAGGAGCCGTTAGGAGAAGCCCATGCACTTTTTCATAGTTCCCATTTTTATTTCCAAGTACATCCAATTTCCTTTGCGCTTGATACTGCTTAACAAAAAGTGTTGCTAGTTTCATTATATAGACCATTCAAAGACGTAAATTGCTTTAGGTAAACCACTATTACTTACTGCGATAAATTAGTTTCGAGTGCAATTTTAATAATGTTTAATGGAAACCAGAAGTCTCAGTAAAACGATACAGCCGTCATTACGAGGCAAATAGCCGCATGGCATTCATCGATTCGGAAATAATTGCAGTAAATAAAGAAATAAGTTAGAGGCACGAGTTTCGCATAAGTTACTCTGCGTAATGTAACCTGCATATTTAATTAACATCAGTGTCATTTAACATATGCAACTTCATAAATTGCCTAACCACTATTCTGGTTTTCTGAAGTGAAACTGGTTCACCGACAATGTTTTTATACATGTATGTATTTTCAAACTTCATAGCACAATTCGAAAAACCGAGTTTAGTTTTGTGGGTGAAGTCAAATACAGTTACTATCAAATACCTTCCCAAGAAGCTTACAATTTTTGGCGCTTCCTGTCACGAACTAGCTGAAATTCACCAACAATTGGTTGGATTTTTTGCGCACCAATCAATCCCTATTGCGTTTTTCAATATCCTCTTTAAGCTATCGGTAACCGCTTAAGGGAATTTAACGTTAAGGTGGATCAGCACTAGCCACCTGATTTAGCTAAAAGCCTTTGGTATTTCCAAGCACGCCTTTGGATCTCGATTTACAGTTCATTGGGTATCATTTATCCTTGGCAGTGATATTTCAGCCCCCATAAATTGATGTCTTCGAGCTGCATAACGCTACACGGCATAAAACACGACTTTTTCCATAAATCAGCGATTCTTCATTTAAGTGGCAATGGAGTAAGCGCGGCCCGGCTTATAATAAATTACGTTTTCAGCTGGCGATAAATTTGCATGCATTTACTAAATATATATAAGAAAGCCCCTGAGCCCCACAGCCGTGCTCAGGAAAAAATTATGGGCTTCTTACTTAGATTGAAATTGGGATGTCTATCTCACCTCGTAAAAAAGGAAGCTCTTTCGTACCAGGACTTGCCAGGTTTTTCATCTCGCGAAATATTTCTTATAGATTTTCTTTATCATTTTAACACAAAAAAATAATATCGTATAATGCCCTTGGGTGGGACGTGACGAACCCAAGTTAAGACGCTGAAGAAGATCTCGCGCATTTCACTTTCTGGCAAATGGCGTCGTAAATTGCGTCTCGGGTCTTTTATATACACCACTTGATCATCTGAGAAAAATCTTTCAAGTTAATTTTATCCATCCTTGTCTCTTTCATATACTTCAGAGGATTGCACCTTTTTTTGGGCTCAAAAGTTCATTTCTTTGAACATTTTTTATGCCTGCTCATTCCATTGAAAAATGTCATTAACAGCATTTCAGCCAAGGCGTGCTCCAATAACGAAAATCAGGAATTGGCCTTACATCTTTTGCTATTGTTTTAATTTTAATTTAATAATTTCAGTAATGGGAAGCTGAAAAAGCGGGCAATCCCCACAAGCAAGCATGCAATCGGTGATTGCTCGCTTTAGGGGCAGCAATTTCACCAATGCCCAAATGCCATAATGCTTTCAGAACCACGTCAAGGATACGTCAATCAACACCAAGAAAGCAAGCTTTTAATAACCGTTAATTGCATGGCTGCAATCGGATGGAGGTATTGACCCCATAAATGAAGACTTGAAGGCAATCTGCCTCCTTAGCAACCAAACGTAAGTGCATGCAGAAATGACAATACTGTTCCCAAATTCTATCGCCTACAGTATGTTCCCATCATGTTACCACTTCTCCCCACCTGGAGGGGGCATTCCCCATTCCATTCGCACCCCATGATGCACTCAGTCTGCAAATGGCAACGATCAAATTGTAAAGTCGTCATCGAGAGTGCAGAAGTAAGCAATTACACGAATGGGTCAACCAATCCACTTCAAATTTCAGAGTTCCCTAACGTGGCGACAGAAGCTACCACCTCCATATTTCAAACGAGAAAAAGAAGAAATTGAAGAAACGCCCTTATGGGACTGGGAAAACGGTTGAAGGGCGGATTATCGACGTTACGTTCTTGTTTTACAAAATTAAAGATCCCTAGGGTTTAGCTAATTTCAAACTGGCGTGCTGACCACGCTGTCTAGAAAACGAGTCAACCGTCAACCCTTGTATCACAACCTACTGTATCTATAGAGTCAGTAGAGCTGGGTTGATGTTGTCTAGCATTTTTCACTATTTTTAGAAACCCAAAATGATGACAATCAATGACCAAAACAAAATTTAATTAAGCGAACGTTTCCTAAAAGTTACATCAGAAATGATGAAGTTTGCCTCAAAAAAGTAAACATGAAACAAATGATACGACATCATTCATCAATTGGCTGACACTCTCCATTAGATGACATAATACTTAAACGTCCACTTCTAGTTTGAATCACCTTCTGTGTTTTTTTAGTTTGGACTACAGAGTAGTTTTTTTCTGTATAAATAATAAGAAATACGTTCGAACTTATAAACTTTATGAGCACCAAGGATCAAATTGAAAATAACTTCAAATAACGAGACTATCTCAGAGATTTTTATATTTTAACTAGCTTGCCTGAAAACATGCATCAAAACACTTGTCATTATTTTCGTGCGATCTCCATACCCACACCCCAAATAGCAGCATGCTTAAACTCGTTTCTATGAGAAAATGCACTAAAAGCATTAATAATAGTACATTGTTTACAATTTCTTCATTTCGTTGCACTTGGCAGTGCTGGCGCAGCCTTGAACTTTGTCATGCACGAAAGGGCATTTATTCGATAAATTCAATTCCACCAGTAATGGCATCGGTACACACAGGAAGACGCATGCATCCCTCTAGCGATTTATGTGTTGCGCATGTCTGCATGTCCTGAGTTTTGGCGTAATGTGACACTTTTCCAGCGCCTTTAATGCGAGGAAAAGCCAAAATAAAAATTTCGTAAAATTCGTGGAAAAGCGATGAAAAGTCGAGTGAGTTTCCCTTCGCAGAATGCTTGCCTTTTGGTGGTTGATGGGTAAGGGGGATGAGCCCGCCACTCTGTCATTTGGGGCCCTTATCCTCTTATTAGAGACCAGATATCAGGCTGGCACGCTTAATGGCGCTCCATTTGGAGCAATTAAATGACAGAAATGTCAAATTAATTTCGCGTCCAACCTACATACATTATAAATGGCGCAATGATAATTACACTGCAGGCTGCGAGCAAGTGGTTCGGAAATAATATCGCCATCACGTATGCATAACGCACGCTGACATCTATGGCGGCAATCTATGAAAATTGGGACCCATAGAACAGACAGGAATTTGAAAACAAGTGTATAAATTTCAGCTGCAATCACAATGATACGAAAGCGCATTATAGCGAAAGCCCGTCTACTAAAACTGCTACTAATAAGCTGGTGTGTCTTATGCCCCGCCACACGCATTATTTAAAAGATCTACATATGCACTACATAAAACCTCGACATGCTGTATACACTGTAGCATGCATCCATGATGCATAAATCCGAATAGGGAATGCTTTTCCATGTGCTAAGAATAGAGGCAGACTCGAGTCTTAGGAGCTGAACTCAAAAGAGTATTAGAAATGTAGTTTGCTCTTAAAATAGCAATAAATGGAATAATAAGCGCCGTATAGTTGACCTGGAGAGAGAATAATTCATCCCTATTTCTGTCTGGGGTGTAATGCAATCTACATGTAGCAACATAAAACTCGCGTTTTCATAGCAATGTGCGTCGAGTAATTTGCTTAAATTATGAAACCGGAAGCGAAGCACATACATCCTAATGCTGAGCGAAAACATTTGCATTATTTAATAGGCCAGGCACGCATTTTGGGAGGAGTTAACGAAAAAAAAACCTATACGGTGTAGAGAGAACTTCCAGACGTACAAGTATCTGATATTCAACCTACATGTAATTACGAAAGTAAGCGTAATTTAAATTTTTTTCAAATTTCAACCAAATCAAACGCATTGATTAGCTGATTGAGGAGCTATTTGGTTGATGGACTACACCCCCTACTACATGGGAGGGTTATGAGTTGAAATTAATTGAATCGAGTGTCGTATAAGCTTAAGCTGAATGATGTAAAGGCATGACTGAGTGAGGTAAAGTGAAATTCCGATTATCCGACAGGGGTCAGGATCATAGGTGCGGCGGATATTCGACTAGACGGATAACGGAATACATGCATGTATATACATACCTGCATGTATTTATTTTAAAAAAGCCGTGTCAGTTTCTGTTAATTTACATGTAGAGCTTTCTGACTGCTTGAGCAGTTGTTGTAAACTGTACTGTACCAGTGCACACCATAAAATATTAATTTTGTGTTTTCTGTGATTTTCCTTTAACGTTCCATGCTGACGGTGAAACGCACTTTACTGTATAAGGGCACAAATAAAACCTAAGGTTATAAAGTTAAGTCGACGAATTCAAGGGCGAAGTGTTTTGATAATTAAACGTGTAATTGAGCATAAAATATAATGGTCTAATAAATCTTTCAAAACGCCGTGTTATGCCTAATCCACGTACATATATCACGATGATATAGACCCCAGATTCAAATATGAGGAAATAAAGTGATGAGCTCGTTGAAGGTCACAATGGCCACAGACTCTTGAATTAAGCTTAAGTCATCAAATTCAAAGCAAACCCATGACTAGAATTATCGCAAAAAATGATGACACACATAATGTAACCACGAAATAGTCACATTTACGAGGAAACAGCTTTGTTAATAAAATACAGAAGGACATCAAATACTGATGCTTCAATGACAAAAAGAATAAACCAATGCACTGTACTTCCTGTGCATGACAGCACTTAACCACACTTAATGTCTGCGTAATTGTCTCGGCAAATTGTGATATGTGATGTCAAACATATGGTTTTCAGAATTAAGCTGCAATGACGCATACGCCATGATTCGTACTCGACAATTGCCCTGCCACGATGTGAGCATGACGTGTTGAGGTCATATGAGGATTGCGTCTTTAAGGAGTTAATTTCCCAAACAACTTCAAAGTAGTTTCCAGCGTTACTAATACCGCGTTACACGCGGATTTCGAGTTGTTTTTAGAAATAAGGAGCGTTAAGCCTCGGAAAAAAACAATCGGAATTCTGTCGAAAGACCATGACGCCTCGATAGTTTGGTGGAAAGACAAAGCAGAAAATTGAAGCCATTAAAAACCAATTAGCTTACGGAAAAGATTGCTTATAGGTAGGCTGGCAACACGCAGGGCTAAGGGAAAAAACAAAGCCTAGAACGCCCCACGCTGTGAAATTATAATGGAAAATCCAATGGGTTTGTGGAAGACGAAATTGAATTGGAAAGCAAGCAGTGAAAAGCGAGCTAGCGAGGATTCAGTTCGGGTCCGCTGACTTAAAATGCAGAAGTAAATTTCAGTTGTCAGCATTTTGTAAGCGACACATTAAGAGGAAATACCGATACAAGGCAACGTGAAAAGAAACATGACTTGGCAAATAGGAAAACGCAGAGAAGAAAGAAAAATCTTCGCACGATATTGATACAGGCTCCAAATTGAAGCCGAAGAGACACAATGGCGTTATATCTGTGTATCGACGGGCATTATGCAGCTCAACGTGAAAAATAAGAGAAGCAGCGTTAACGCTGATCCCCAAATTCAAAACGTTACATACGAGAAAGTAGACCAACGTCGAAGGGAAGCTCAAAAAGTCACGAAAAGAAACGAGAAGATGACCTAAAAAAGTATGTAGGGGGCGCCGCATGCAGTCATTGTTCGAATGAACAGCAATTCATTACAATCTTTCTTCATCATATTAAAGAATATTATATGCCATTTACGAATTGCCTCATAACTAGGCATGCGGATGAAATTGAATCGAAATCTCCATTCATTTCAATGGAGAATTCGATTTGGTAGTATCTGCATGAAAATATCAAATTCAAATCCCACAGAAATGAATGGAGACTATGCACAACATCGATTTTATGAATTAGATCTTTTAATATCAGCAAATCAAATTCTCCATCGAAGTGAATGGAGATTTCGATTCGATCTTGGAATACCTGGTAGAAATCAAATTTTGATCTCGACCTCCAGTTTTAAGGTAATTCGTAAATAGCGTTTAATATTCTTCAATGTGATGTAGTTGAAAATAATCGTACAAAGGTTTAAAGTTTTTATTTTGACATTTTAATTATACCAGTTTCTTTGACCCACGCTGTTTTTTTATTTTTGAAACAAACTAATGCAGCATCAGCGGACAAAATAATTCTAGTGAAATTTGGGGTTACGAAATGTCTAGCTACCAACATTGCATATCGCCAAATGCAGTGTGCGTATGAGTAGCCACTTACTTCGAACCATTATCGTTTATGGACTTTACGATCCTGTCAAAATGCAGGATGGTGCGACGTTGGGACGATTTTGTCATCGCAATAATTGTTTGTGCTGAAGGGGTCTTCGAACTGAATATATCTTTCGCAGGCGCTGGAATGCTCTTCGCAACGCCATGCACCACTCGAAATGGTGACTTTGGCACTGGACTATTTCATCCAATAAATATAAAGCGATGAACAAAAGTGAAGGGGCACTCAGTGCGCGCCATCACATTTCAATTGAAAAATCCCTCCCCAATGAAATAAGTGCAGAACCCTATAGATTCGTAGGGCCCGAGGGTTAATGCAGGATTATTGTGTCGAGAAAAAATATTGAAGGACAAAATTCCTCGCAGGAAAGAAGGGTATCAATTGCACGGGTGCAGACGGATTATAAGCGGCTTTGAGTTTTTCTTCGTGCTTCTTTTCCCGTGTAATTGCTTGGCGCGAATCGAGCCTATCAGTCAGCAGCACTCACTCTCATTTGACAAGTTTCGAAAATGTGTTCGGCTTAAAATTGCGTATGAAATTGCATAATCCAACGAAAGTCTTATTTATAGACTAATTAGTATTAGGTAATAAGGTCGATGAAGTGTATATTGCTACAAAGATAGCGTCGTTACTCGATCATAGGGGACGTTCAAGTATTACAGTAGAGCCTCTTTAAGTTGACCACCCAAGGGACTATCGCAAACAGGTCAACATATGGAATGAGGCTAGTACTGACACAGGATTTTAATTCCGTGAACTGCATGTATTTCCATTTTACAGTAATCATTCATCATTCATGAATAATATTATTAAAATGTTCCTAATACCGTACCAGTATTGATAATGTGCTGCAAATTTATCCAGCAATTACACATACAGTACAGAAGAGGTTCAAAATGAACTCTTGTACCTCTATAAAAACAGTTACTGTTCAGGGGTCTACAGTCTAACTTTTGCAAACAGCCAAATCATCCATGACTTTACAAGTTGAGACCTTGCCTGTCAACATACAATATCCAGAGGTGCAGGCGGTCAAAACGTAAATGTAGAGGTCATTTTCTATTGAGTTAATGTGGTGACCATCCGGTTCTACTGTATATCATCTTGGGGGAAGGTGGAGGGCAAAGTTGACGAATGAATATGGTCGGTGTGGGAATTGGGCAAATGGCTATACGATGTTATAAAACTGAGTTAAAATCCATCATTTGTGATCCAGTTCATGGTGACTCATTACTACTTCAATCAAGTAGCCTGGCCGTCTGGAAAACATGGAAAAGTCATGGAAATGAACGAATATGGACATTTATTGGCTAAATATATTTCCGCACAGCAAAACAATTGGGACTTATTGATTTGTTTCAACTCAAGTAAAAAGCTAATTACTAAAGTAAAACCTCGGTATAGTTAATTGGAAATATGATCAAATTTGTCTGGAAAACCTGCAAAGTCATGTTGGTTTGAAGACTTCGCCAGACACTCTGTTTTATTTCTGATGTAATTGTTACAAAACGTTGCTTAATTCGAAAACTGTTTGGTTAATGATTGTCATCATGGGGGTTCTGGAAAAATGCTGGCAAATGGGGATGCGAGTCTGAAAATCGCAAAAATCAGTATTGGTAATACTTGAATTTCTCCAAACGTCTGAATCACCAATATCTAAAGCGATCGTTTTTGGGAGGGAATTGAAACGTTTTATTAATACTAGTTTGCTTGTTTGTCCAATTTTAACTGTATCCAATTCCATGCAATTCATGTGCGAAAGTTATACGAAATTTGTTCTTTAATGGTGGGGTTTCACTTTGCTCGTCCCCCTAAATTCAACTCGCTGAAATTGTTTCAAGAAAAGACGAAGAGATGTGCGCCGAATTTCAAAGTGGAACTTACTGTACATGTCTAAATTCGGTTGACCGAGACTGGTCGAGGACTTCAATCGGCGCTGGAGTTTTCCGAGTTTGCTGGACAATTTCCATCAATTGCGGGGATGAATTGTATTTATTGCGAGCGAATCAGCAATGATGGGGATTTGAAACCGTGACAAATTGTGCGGATCAAAAGTTGAGTGCGTGACTGCGCGCTTCCATGGACAATTGCGACTTTTAGTTTTCACTATTTTTAAAGAGGATTTGTCAAGAGGACGCAGGTTTACATCGTCCTGCAACCCGCCGTTTAAAGGTGACAACCGAAATGAACCATTTGGGCATGAATTATATTTTTAAAAAAGGCGTAAAAAAAACTACATGATTTCATGTACAACCTTCCATAATTGATAGCCGAGGATATATGTGAAAAAGTGTTTGATATCACGGCATGTATCAGTACGTGCGTTTCGAATTTATTTTCCGGGTCACCAGGCAGTTTAAAATGCATATTTACCAGACCCATGTATGTTTCGAAATAGGGGTACCGAATTGCCAATAAGGGCACCAGATTCATTCATCAAATTTAAACGCAACCTAATGTTCCGCGAAATCAAGCTGTACACAAAATTTCAGGACTTCAGGACGGCAGGAAGTCGGTTAAAATGACTTGGGAAAGGTGCATTACAGACAGATATTAAACACCAAGTTAATACATGTACATACACTGTACATGTATATTCAAAATGGGACGCTATGGAGGTGGGGAAAATTGGCAACTTACTTTTCAGCGTTACAAACTTTCACATTTTTCTGATCGAGTTTATTTCATTGTTCGGTAATTTCATTTCGTTTTTTCTGGGTAATACCAAGCACGCTGATATAGTGATCAGCAACTTCACCTTAATCAAAATTTATTGCGATTTGTGATACGTGCGTGCAGAGCGGATTGCCGTATTTCCTTCCACGAGGGCCATGACAAACGATTGGGTCGCATCAGTAGATGCGAATCAGCGCCATCTGTTATCAATTGCCGAAATAAATGGGGCCCGTCGACAGTGCTACAAAGTCTATCAATAAGTTGTTATCTGTTGTTGTGAATTTAATGCCGTTGAAAATGATAGTTTTACGTTGGAAGGCAATGCAATTACCAGACCATAAATCATGAAGAAGAAAATAGCACCCGAATCCTCATGTACTAACTGCTAAGAGATGCACACTCAGGCTACATGAACAATATACATGTACATGGAGCCAACGTTCTTGATCAAATTTGTGCCCCACCCATGAGTGCCCACGACCTGGGAATTCCAGGCTTATCATTACTAATTAAGCTTACTTGTGTAAAATGCTGCTTGCGTGCTAACAGATTGGATAATTAGCAAGGGGAGATGCTTGCACGAATTGCCACGAAGTGTTAATTTAATCAGTTAATTACGCGGGATAATTAATTTAAACACGATAAATAATGCTTAATTTCAAGTCATACCGCCCAATGATATACACTGTATACACTCGTACACTTTATAGTGGTTTGAATTATAGTGGCTATTCGTGCCTAACCTAACTTGATGTAATTTATGATGCCGCCCACAACTGCCAGCCTACAAGCCGTTAGGAGAAGCCCACTTCCTCAACTGTGTCTATGACATAGCAGGGCATTTTCCGAAGTACAGCCTACATTTTAATTATCTTGAGTCTATTAATTGGTACCAGCTTGCAACAGAGCTAACACAGGGCAGGAAATCATTGAAACAGCCTAATTTGGGGAATAAATACTTTGTGATCAACAAAATGGAGAAGTCCTTGGGAAACTTTCCGAAGGCTACGATCTGAAAACAGCCCAGAGTCATAATTCCATGGTCCTTACGGCATAAATGGATTTCTGGTAATAATCCCCCCTCTCGTACATTGTAGTGCACGCTGCTCACTGCCATAATTCATTCGTCGATCTTTTTATACGTTCCCTATTTCGCGCTACATTGAGGCCTTGCTTTTCGTTCACTAATTTCAAAGTAGTGGAGCGGAAAAAAGGAGCACCACCAGGTCACACCTCGTAAATGATGCTCTCCAGCCAAGGAGAGTTATTTTGTTTTAAAGGGGAAAACCCATCTCAATCATATGATGGATTCCCATATTTATTTATGAAGGAAACCCGAGGCATGCGTGCTGGATCAATTCTGTAGTAATGTGCATCGAAATGCATTTACGAATTAAACACTGACCAAGGTGCTCTTTCATGAGAAAAGCAATGGCCCCAACCTCGATGCTCATGAGAAAAGAACAGTTCTCAGCAAGGTCATCATGCACCTTGCTAGCTATAGTGAAATGCGAAAGGATCGAAGAGATACTCAATAAACAGCGACAATGCTTACATTTTTGGGATTAAATTGATCCTTTGTTTAACATTGGATGCATGCTCCAAATTTTGCACAAACTAAAAAACCTGTATTTTAGTCTGCGTACACAAATTCGTTCTCTGCAATAGGGGCAACCATATCTTTGGTTTTACGTCGTATAAAACAAGAAGTGTGGTGCACTTGAAAATGTCAACTCAGTTTAACGCCCCCTGGAGTGGTGGCTTGCTGAAGCTGTGTTGTGCGGGTCCGAAATTTCATTTTTTTTAACATGAAAAACTGTCCAGCCGCTTTGATTATCATATTCTTCTTGTGTTTAGTTCTTTTATTCATTTCTTACAGCTTCGCAAACCTAGCCAGCTCGCTCGCTGAACGATATTTTAAGCAAAATTTCAATCCCTACTCCAAACACGCACATAATATTTCCAGACAATTTCAGAGATGCTTGTTTGATATCACCTTGATCGCAATATTCTTAATAATAATGTCGCAAAAATTGACGAACTCGTTAAGGAGACCTATGGAGAAACTATATGACTAATTTCAATTCAATGCCGAATCACCGGGGAGGCAAATATCGAGAACTAATTGTATCTAAACACTCTCTCAACATAATATTTACAGTGGTGGTCAGATAAATAAGACACTTTGAGAAAGTGGCACAATTTAAATATTAAGCGCAGAATATGCAATCAAAACAATTAAATGATGTCAAACGAAATGGTAAAATCAAGTACTTACTGTACATAACATTAAAAAACAAAGCTTATATAAGCCGAAATTTATCTTTTTTGTATTTTTTATTTCTTGTTGCGTTTAACCCAACCTAACCTTGCAACGCAATTTCTGATTTAGGTGTAGCTGTCCCTAACAGTCAGGCAATCACTGCCAGCTTCGAGCCGTTAGGTAAAATAGAAAAGCCGACTTTGTTTATCACACTTGATAACGGGTGTAGCACGTGATAACCAACGTGACATCATCGTGCAAGTTTAACAAAAACACGACTATTATCGTCCCTGCTTCACTAGCGCATTGCATTCTCGAGTTACCATATGGCTCGAAATGCACATAGAGCGTGTTTTTATCGGGTAATTAGTCGTGCGTTATAAAAACAATTTAGCCAGATGCGATAAGATTGCCTTTCGCGTGTCTAACATCATATTTAGGGTACGTTTTGATGAGTATTTCCAGCAAGTGTTACAGCCTAGGATCCCTAGTTTCGCACTCTAATATGCTGGTGGATCTCAATATCCGCTCACCCAATATACAGTACGGTTCAGGCTCCTCGCCATGCTATTAAATAATCCACTTCCTGATAAATCGCATTTGGAAAACGAGTACCGGAAGTTTATCAGAGTTTAACAAAATAACGCAACGAAATAATGAACGGGTCGTGCGGAGACGAAGGAAATCGCCCTCTGACGCTTCCTCGCAATTACAAGTCGTGATGGAAAAAAACAACTACATATTTACACGAAACTGGAGCAAATTGGGGAAAAAAGACATTCTGAAGCAAAGAAAATAAAACCAGTGGATGCTTACCAATATCATTAGTAGCGCCCCACGTTCCTTGCTGGGCCTGTTGAGCCAGCCTAGTGACTGCGTCCATGTACTGCTTGGCGGCGGAAGAAGCCCCTGAAAAATGTTAAAAATGCAATTTCATAATTAATGAAAGCAATTTGGCGGACATTTTTCAGCACTCGTGAGGCTGTGTGCAATGAATGAGTTTGTACAGAGCGCCGCACCGAAGCGCCCCAATTACTCACAGCAACTAGTCGCCTAATAACGGACCCTGGTGCAACATACATCATCCCGGTAATGCAGAAACTAATTAGCGGGGATTTTGGTGCGATAATCACGCAAGCGCAGAGCCAATTATCCTCCGTAGAGTTAAAATTTGGACTTGCATTGTTACGAGCGTACATTTGCAGTTTTGTTTTGGCTATGCGATCATAAATCTCTGAAAACCACGTTCGCATTCGGCCCAAAAATGGACAGCACCCAAACTGAGGGTCAATGAGTAATTCTAGAACAGGCAGAGATGAAATTTTTAATTTCCCTGAATTTTCCCTGACTTTTCGAGTTTTTATAGAAATTTCCCTGGCCATCCTGACACTGAAAATTCCAGAATATGGCATATTCCAATGTACGGATTGCTAAATATTTTATTGCTTATATACAAACAGGAGATAGAACACAAAATTTCAATACAAGGGGCTCGATCAGAGGGAAAATGGTACAGGTGTATAGGTTTTACATGTACATTTACTAAGTCTCATTTCCCCACTGATCTCTACAAATACAGTATTACGTGCACATTTGGGCAGGCACCACACCAAAGTTACGTGTGAAATTAACTTAAAAGTCCCTGTAAAATCATCATATATTGACTCGCTATGCATCCTTATAGCTTTCATTTTCAATGCCGAGAAGGTCAATGGTTGAATTTCCAAAGGGTTTCAAGAGAGATTCGATACAAACAGCTTATTAGCAAACACATTTTCCCCATTTCGCAAATTCAGTGATTGATGATAAGAGATCAGAACTATCTCGAAGAACATTAAGAAACATCGTTCCATGCACGAATTAGTACAGTGTATTTCTTTGCCGACGATACACACCAAACAGAACAAGCCCCTTTAAAATGGGTATACGTTAGTATTTTCTTCATGCAGACGTTTGTTTAGAGGGCATAGAGGCCAGGAACGCCATTAGACATTAGTGCACGCTTCGCGGGCATCCCAAGATGGCTCTCCGGGGTCACGTGGAGGGGTCAAGATCTTCCAGCGCATCCCCACCAAGCAGTTCAGCGCGATTTAAATACCAAAATACTTCGCAATCCTCCATTGGGCTTACGGTTCGGATCTTGGCTACCTTTTCACCATAATTCATTCAAGAAGAAGAAGTAGAAGAGGAGGAAGGGGGGTCTGAGCTACGTTTTCACTTTGGACCACTAATCACGTGCGGGGGCGCAAAAGGACATCCCTGGCTCCCCCTCCATTACTCATCCGCTGCTTGACTTTTACACCTGAATCTCAAGAACGAGGCTTAAATCTCGTCGTAGGGGCCGATGACGTATCGCACTTGGGCTTTGCCATGCGGAACTTAGTACAGGGCATGACTGGGCGAGTGGTCAAGACGTTGAAAAATAGCGACGACAGGGGAAAAGTTTGAGCGCGTACACAGGTCACTAAGTAATGCAATATACACAGATGGCATTACAAAAGGGCCATTACGAAAATCACCAGCAATCGATAAGGATAGCCTGAAAAGTGCATGTAGAAATACGAGTTTCGTACCCATCCTGTATACCGTGTACACAATCAAATGGCATCGCTTACAGTCCAGCAAAAACCGAGGAAAACCGAGGTTAATACGAGTAATTGGTCAACATGGAAACGAACATCTAAACACATGTATGTTAAATGAAAATGAAGCCTCATTATACCAAAAACGCTGCATGCTGGGACCAGAGCGATGCAATGGTAGTTTGCTTAGTTAATAAGCCTTGCCACACCTGGCAAACATTTTCTGGAAACATGGATTGCGGAACATGTTTCCTCAAAATGTTTCCACATTTCTAGCACGTGAAACAAATTGGTGGAAACATGTTTGCGGAAAGAAGTTGTTTCTGCAAACATTTCTTTTGTTTTCTGATAATGTTGAAACTATGTTTGTGAAACATGTTTCCACAAACTCGTTCTAGAAAATATTTTTGCTGAGTCATTTCCCGAGAAACCTGTTTTCGCAAAATGTTTCTTAGGTGTGTACTAGGTTATAGAATTGATCTCGGGCCCTCCGAGGAATCATCGGAACGCAAAATTTATACAATTCAATTCAATTCAACTCAGTACCCTACAATCAGTAAATGAATACCATGTGGTAGGGGGGTGTAATCCATCA